>PVIJ01001874.1:0-180483 GCA_004024925.1 Scalopus aquaticus
GTCTCCGCTGCTGACAGCTCCACAGCGCAGCGCTTAACCGCTGCGCCACCAGGGAGGCCCAGACTAAGCTCTTTTTATATGCTTATTTATTGTCTTATTTAGTGTTTATCTCTTAAGATCTTTTGTCCATTAAAAATAGGAGTTATTTTCTAATTTGCTTTTTATATATTCTTTAGATTCTGAATGTAAGTCCTTTGTCAGAAATGTGATTCGCAAATATTTTCTCCAAGATTGTGGTTAGTATTTCATTACCTTGATGGTGTATTTCAAAGAACAAAGATCTTTAAAAATTTTGAATGAAGCCCAAATTATCAACTTTTTACTTTATTGATTATACTTTTGGTGTTGTATCTAAAAGTACTTTTTCTAATACAAAGCCTCATCAATTTTTTCCAGGTTTATTTGGAAAGATTTGTGGATATTGAGTTAACTGTATATTGGAAATGGTTATTCAAGAGGCAAAAACATTGCTTTCCAGTTAACTGAATTCATTCAATAAAGTCACCAGTCAAAATCAAACTCATAGCCTCATAAAGACAGAATCAAAAACTCTCTAGCTCTGTCTCCTATCCTATTTTTTTTTTTTTTGGTCTTCTTTCTTGTTTCATCAGCGTTCCCTCCAACTTCATGCCTTACCACAAGTTTCATACATATTCCATTTTGTTTGTGCATTTCATATTTTGAAAAACTGAATGTAAATGAAGGACCCTTTAGCATGTGTTTTTTGTTGGTTATAGGATCAGATTAAGGTCCTCTTGATGCCTTAAACTGCACTCATCCATTTCTAATTTCCCCCCTTGTTCACTCTACCATTTACTATATTCCTTTCCCAAGAGGCAACATCTATTGCGTGAATCCCGGAGAAAGATGTTTACTGAACTGTCCCCTTCAAACATCTGATAAACAAAAATCATTCTGATACATAAATAGTGGATAAATGCTTAACATACTACTAAGACCTGGTATATTTGCATTTTAACTTTTCTTCTTCCACTGGAGAAAATTCCAAACCCTGCATGCATCATTTTCTGGTTGGTGAGGAAGACCTTCTAAATTTAGATTGTGTCCAATTTTAGCATTTCAAATCAGGTAATTCCCTTAGAAATGGACCACTGGATCCAATGCTGCAGCTTCCAACTGTATGAAACTTGAACTCCAATCATGACTTATAACACAGTTAAGCTTCAGCTGGAATTGAGAGGGTTGGGGGAAATTGTTTACTTTGCTCTTTTTGATATTTTATTTTGAAAATAATGTCTCCAAAAATTCTAAAAAGAAGAAAATTTTGATTATCACGAAGGATATCAGTGTTTTTCTTCTTACTGTTTGTTTCTTCTTTTTATTATCACTATTTCCCACTGTCCTTTTAAATTTCATTATAATTAATCCTCTAAGATGCTTCTTTGCATCCTTCAAAAATTTTATTATCATTTTTTTAAAACAAGGAGGGAATTGATTGGAATGTAATGCTTGAAAAAGTTCCAATGTTGCAATTTTCTTATTAAGAGAATCCGATGTCTAAGCGCATTCACAGAGAGTCCTGGTGTTTTCATTCAGACTAGGATTGAGGATCTCATTTGCTATGCTTCTTGGTTCTCTGTCATTCATTTTTTTGGCAGAAAAATAAGCATACGGGCTAAGAAGACAGGACTGAAATAAGGTTGCTTAGGGTTTGAGACATTATAAACTTCATCCAAGCTTGTAATTTAAAGACATTTTAACTTTCTTCTACAGTTTAATTCAACTCAGCAAGCATTCAATGTGGATTTAGTACAGAACTAGACACTGGGGAAGGCAGAGTAGCAGGCCCATGAAATCACTGTCAAGGACGAAAGAAGAGCCTTGGTATAATTGATAGAACACTATCCAAGAAAAAAAAAAAAAGGGAACAATCTATCAGATCCCTGGTTCATAAGCCCTTAAAAAGTCAGGAACCATGTTTAATCTGGAGTTTGCATCTGACTTGAGATGTGGTCACACAAATTCAGACCTGTCACTAACACAGGCTCCATTGTTTTTCATTTCTTTGTTGTATATATGAAAGAGTTGCACTATTATAAATGGACTCAGTGGTCCTTTCTTCCCCTACATTCCATAGTGCGTGATATAAGAATTATATAGGACTGTTAAGTAACAGGGCACCAAATTAAATATAGTAAGAGCCATCCCGAGTGGAACAGATAACTCTATTGTTGACTAGAAAGTGTGGGTAGGGGGAAAGTAGCTACTATAATGGAAAAGACCTGATGGAGATGCAAAGCCTCATCAGTTTTGATGTAAGGCAAAGATTGAACAACTTAACAAAGAAGAAATGATGGTATTAGCATATTCCATCAAATGTTTGATGCCAATGATTAGACGACATGTTATTTTATGCATTGCTAAAATAAAAAAAAATGCTACCAATTAAATTTCAAACTTTAGGTTTGTAATCTTTGATTTTTTTTTTTTACTTTATATTTATTAAATCCCTTTATACTCATTTGGATGGACAAGAAAATACCACATGAAAAGCTATAGCCACGTTTACCCAAACAGAGTCAGTGACAATTGCACCTTAATTGCCACTGGAAAATGGGATGATGAGATGCTATTGATTTTTATGATAGCCAATTTTCAGAGATGTTAAATGTGTCAAAATAAACATTCATCTTACAAATCAGTGCGATGGGCTAGTATGTACTTTACAGGAAAGACCACAGGGCTGTTGTTCAATGGTCAGCATAGTAAATACTTCAGGTGGATGCATAATTATTACTTGGAGGAAAAAACTCACTGTGCCCAGAGCATTAAAAGCTTGGGCAGGATATATAAAAGAAAGTGTAGCTTCATGGAAGATAAAAGAAGTTTTGTTAAAATGCATACATGAAGATCTAAACATCTCTGATAACCTTGTCTAATCTGCATTCCATACCTTGATCAAACAGAATTTGTCAAATATGAAACAGGCTTCTAAAAGTACATTACAAACTAAATAATACCTTTAGTTCATAGGAATATCAGATGGACTAGATTTATACAAAAATAGCAATAATTACTTGTTATTTATGTTTATCTTAATTATCAGGGAGATAAATAAAGGATTTTTAACTTTAAAAATACCCTCTGGTACACAGTGTATAGGAGAAAAAAAGAGGCATTTTCATGTTTTCTCAGAAGCAATCATGAATCATCTCAAATCTTATTCAAATCTTCCAGTGAAGGTATTTCTTATACAAAATCTCCTACAGAAAACAGCCAAAAGTCCACAAACGAAATAAAAGGAAGCAAGTCAAAAAGAGCAGGGATCTCCCAGTTATGAGCAATATTTAAGATTCTTATTTCCCACCATCTTTACCAAACAGACTGTTCTGCATGGGGACTAGGGAGTGGATTTCATTACTAAAACCAAGGTCACAGGTGGTTTTGCACTGAAGCATAATTAAATTGTGCAGAAGGAATTAAAATGGTTTAGCAAATAAGGTCTCCCTATTTGTGCTGAATAGGACAGATAGAATGCAGCGCCATGTTCGAACCACAACCACGGCCCAGGGAGATTAATCTGGAGAGCAATCACTTGATGATCCCTGACTATGAATACTTAGTTGAAATTATCCCTCAGTCACCCTGGGATGGGAAAAGCAATCACTCATAATTAACAGGTCACTTTTTTTTTTTTTCTGGGAACACTTATGCAGGGCACAGAGTGAATAGCATCAGAGAAAACCCCTCTTGTTTAGGGAACATTTGATATATGTGCTTGGGATGAACACGATGATCTAAAACTACTCAAAAGAAAAGGAACTTGCTCAGGATGAAATTGACTTAATTGTATATTTTCACATGTGCATTTTGGGGGACTGCAAAGTACCACTGTTGGGATTTAGGGAGTAGAGTGGTGGGAAAAGCATTACTCCGGGAGAGACAAAGCAGTTCTTTCCAACCAGGTTTTGAGAAATGATACAAATAGTATATTTGATACTGATTCCATACCCTATTCCCAAAAGAAGTAGTATTTTTTTTTTGTTTTGCTTTTAGGAAATAAAAAAATTAGAGAGAATCCTTTGTCCTCAGATTGTAAAAAGCTATAAATAGATCCCCATTTGAATCATATTGTGTCATTTAAATCATTTTTACATTATCCCAGTTAAATACTAGTCCAGTCATGAAATCAACATGTCCAGTTAACTTGAAACAGGCCTTTATTTTTTGGACATTGCCTTCTGAATATATTATGAAATGTTGATTTATAACAAATACTTACATGCATTTTTTGTACATGTGGGGTTTGTGTGGACATGTGTGTGTATGTGTTTGTGTGTATATGTGAATGATAATACTAGTAGCATAACAGTCAAATAAATCCAAAGAGTAACTGCTAGGGACCACAAGTTGACATACTGGCTAGAAATGTAACAATTTTCATTAATGTGCCAAAAATATTTGAATATGACAGTTTCCAAGATTATTCATGAAGCAGGTCTTTTGGAAAATTCAGGTCACCCATTAGATTAATCAGATTGTCCAATTCTAAATTTTTCGTAGACATAAATCATAATACAACTTTACTGTCAATCAAAAGCAAGGCTTAAAATAGCTAGTTATCATTTTTTTCCTTTTAATACGTGTTGTTTTGGCATAGTAGAAAGAATTTAGAGAATGTTAACACAAACCCACATTTTAAAAATTATTTTATTGCCTCCTACCTAAGTCAAACATCGCATTTCAAGTTTTCTTCCAGTAGATGCTATAAGATACATTTTTGGCAGCACAATCAGATTAAGCTAATTCACACTCATGAATTTGTACATTGTTGATAAATATTTACCTATGACATAAATATACAAAATTTGAGATGTATTCAGATTAATCTAAACAAATGTGTGAAGCAAATCAATAATTATAGGTAGTTTGAAAACATCGAAGTGGGTATATTTTGCGATTTGAAAGCTTTTAATATAGTTTGTGCTTTCTTGGCCAGTCTCCTTAACCCATTACTTGAGTTTTTCCAGCTTTTCTCTTTCTCTTTGCACATATATTTGCAGTGTTTTTTGTTTGCTTACTTATATAGTATAACAGTAGTATATCTGTGTTCACGTAAATATGTATACAGCACAGTAAGAGATTAGCAAACATAACCAATAACAAAATAAAACAAGTATAACTATACTGTAACAAAGTTATATGAATGTCATCTCACTCCCCCAAAATATCTTACTGTACATTATTACTTTCAAATCTTAGGTACCTATAGGTAACTGAGAAACCAAAACCATGGGTGGGGAGGGAATAATGTACCTTCCATCTAAGTAGCTAGAAAGAGATAATTAGGGATGAGTTGAGAAGGATGTCTTATCCCCAGCATCTCAGATGGTCATCGCCTATACAGTAAGGATTCCATGTTAATAAGCTGAAGCTATTTTCCAACTTGCCTGAGACAAGCCCGATCATGTCCATTGTCCCAGTTTCCCATCTAGTTTGGCATTTGCTCTGATTTTTTCATTTTAAAATGTGACTCAAATGACATTCAAATCACTTTCTTTCAACACTCTTGAGATCAAGATTGTAGGTGGCCACAGAGGTGCCTAATGGGCTGACCCTCCTTGGCAGCGAGCTTGCTCCCCTTAGGTAATTATCCTCCTTAGTTACTCATCGATTTGATTCTCTAGTTCAACAAAGAGAGACCCAAGTAGGAGTAGAGTACCAAGTAGTACACAGATGACATCAGATAGACAACACTTGGTTTCTCTGTCCATCCTCACGCCTTTTTTCTCTTTCCAGCTGTGACACAGCAGGAGATACTAGCATGGTAAGCAGCACCAGCTTGGTGTGAGGGAGAAGGGTGGACAATGCATCAAGGCCACAATCCTAGCTGATGATCAGAATCACATGCTATAATAGTACACTTCCGTAAGTCATGAGTTTGGTGGACCTTTGCTTTCCAGTTTCCATCTAGCGTTCTGTGAAAGCCACGTGTGGGAAACAAAATTCCTATTTTAACATATGGTAAACTATGAAAGAGGAACAAAGATTACTCATTTCTTTCTCTCTACCCTTTCCAGTCACATATATGTGCACAAATATAAATGAAGCCTTGACTTTTCTTTCAGGGACAAAATGCTTGAAAAACCAAGTATCCTTGGAAACAAGTAGCCAATGTCGTGGATGGTGTCCTTCTCCGGTCACTAGACTTTTAGTTTGGGAGCAGCCTTTCCTTTAGCCTGTGTATCATCAACATTAGCTGCAAACAGGACATTGGTCTTCCAACGGGCTATGTCATTGAGCATCAGAAAATGAAATGACAGCTTTACATTCAATACGGTGAAAGGACAGCGCTTGTATTTTCTTTCCTTTTCCATAAAATCTTTGCTAACTTTCTCCCCGTTCTCCCTCAGAGTTTAACAAGTGAGTTGTTTTAAAGCAAAAGGTTTGTTGAGCAAGGCTTATCTTAGCTTCCTTTGTTGGCAGAGTATTTACACTGCTGTAGGCATCTCAGCCTCTGCTAACTATTGATTTTAATGGATTTTGTTGGCCCTTCCCAGTCCATCTGTCTGCAATAAAACAAAGATCCCTTCAACCCCTTTAGGAATTTCAGAGCTATGAAAACTAGAAAATGCCACCTGGGAGATTACTTTACCTCCCTTTTTGGCAAAGATTAGTGTTCTTCTGGGATTGATTTGTGCTCACCCAAGCCTTTGAATCACTACATTTTTCACAACATTAAAAAAAAAAATCTCTTGTCCACTGAAACAGGCCCTCATGACCTCAAAGATGCTGGGTTAACAATAAGCAAAATCTTTTTAATTAATCATCTTTCTACAGAGGGATATTGCAAAAGAACAGAATTTACCCTTAAAAGCCCCGGGACAACACCCTTGCTTCTATTCTTTTGCTCTGGAAAGACATCTCCTCTTTTAACCCTGAATTCCTTTAATCACCATCCATTAAGAACAGGGTAATTTCCTTCCATACATCATTCACAAGGACAAGAAAGAACAGAAGGATGTGACTGTAGTGACTTCTCAGGCTAAAGTAAGTTTTGTTTCTTTTGCCTGAAACAAGTTTAAAATTCCACAATACTTCTGCCCTCAATTCCTGGAGGAGAAAGGGAAATATTTCATTCTGAATTACCTACAAAAGTCTCTAGGCAGATCATCCTAGGGCACAGATGGGGGGGGGGGGGTCTAGATGTTTAGAAACAGATGTAAATAAATTTCAATTTTTCTATGGAGACTGAGAATCGGAAAACAGCTCCAGGCTCTCTTTCACTTACATACTTAAACCTTAAACTCTTCTCCCAAGTCAGTGGGAGCCAAGTGACTCCTGGCAGGGCTGCGAGTCCTCAGTTTCCGGAAAACTTGTGGATTTAAGCTTAAGGAACAGAAATGCCAAGGTACTGCAGCCACCGTGATTTATAGCGCTCTTCATTACTACTAGTATTTTTCTTCTCTGTCATAAATGCCTAGAAACTGCCACATGAAATCTAAGGAATGTTATTGCTCAAACAACAAAGCGAATTGAGCAACTTAATGCATTTTGTCATTTTACAGGAGGCGAACCAAAGTGAGTAAGTACCATGCATCATAAAAAGAACCATATTTTTAAAAAGCCAAATAAAGAGGTGCTAATAAAAATGAAGGTTTTCCTTTTTCACTCAATCCCCTGCAGAGAAAGAAAAGGGAAGCCTGGAAGATGAGGGGCTTGATGCTCAGAGTTAGGAATGGGGCACAGATGTTTAAGAACTGCTTCTCGGTCTTTCTTCTAAGATCATTAGGGAACATGCCTATCTGGGACACCTGAAACCTTCCCAAAGGTTAGAAGTATTGTGTCAAACTATTTGATGATGGGGGAAGGAAGTGCTTAGGGCCAAATATCTTCATTGTCGAAGGTCTGTGGCTCTGCTAGCAGCGCCTGTGCCCTGCCTGGCAAATTCACAGCTCACTTTACCAAGCAGCCGCTGAGTGTGACTGTTGCCATGAGAAACAATCCCATAGTTCAGACAAAGATTACCTTCCTAGCTGCTGGTTGGGGAAAGGAGCAACTGGGCATGCGTAGTTCATGGACAGTGGCGCTGAAAAGACGCAGGCTTCCTTCTGGAGGGGATTTCTAGTTGTTCTAATATTATGACACACGGGAGATGCTCTGCCCTCCATATGGAAAGAAGCAAAGACAGATAAACTCCTCTGATTTAAGACCATGAACCCATATTCCTATGGAAATTTCAAAGAACAGGGTCAAGACTTTTAGTTTGAAGTAGTTCAGCACTCCTTTTTCTTCAACTGTGGATTTCCTTTGGAATCTTCTTTAATGTCAGGTATCTTTGTGATTGTGCTCATAAAAGAAAAAGACAGATGTTTCTTTTAATGCTCTGAGTATAAAGCTGACTGGTCAACTCATAATATTGTACATAATTTAGAACATGATGTGGTTATTCTCTTAGGGAAAAAAAAATCCATAGTAGGTCACTGAGTATTTTATGTTAATTATTTTCATGGGAGAATTTCCTGTAAAAAAATAGTGAAATAGATTCAAATGTATTGCCAATGATATACTACCCACCAGGGACATTAAAAAAAAAAAAGGTAGTTGAAAGAAGCTAGGGGCAGAAAATATGAGGAGAGATGTGTGGAATACATTATCTGCTGTGAAACCAAAGGGAGTTAATTTGGATATAATTTTTTAAATATTTTCTTTTATCTTTTCCTAAGGGAGTACCATAAAACAGATTTCTTACCAAGAATTAAAGATGGAATCAGGTTCATATAAGAGTGTTCATGTGTTTATATGTGTTAGAGACTGGGATTGAAAAATAAAAGGGTGAACATAAATGATTAAAATTTTGTAAATCTTCACTGGAAAAAGTGATGAATTTTGGAGGAATAAATGGTATTCTTTGAATGTATGAGCTCAATTCCAGCTTTAAAAATGTAGTTTCCTATTTGGCGGGTAGGAGGTACAAGTCACGAAAGACTGAATTTCCAACTAGCCCAGTACCGCGGACCTATAAATCAGGTTGAGTAGTAGGTTGAATTATGTTCTTAATCATAGAAGGATACTTTCACTTGAAACTATTCTTTCTCATATTTCTAGTAGTCTCCTATATTTATGGCATGCTGTTTTCTGGCCAAAACTTTTCCCCTAGGTAAAATGACAACATCTTAATTAGGAATGTTTAGTCTGTGACATCAGCTGCCAAAGAGAGGACCCATTGTTCTAAATCACTGTCGTCCATCATTGACCTGCTCCCAATGTCCACAGCTCCATTGTAGGAGCACAAGGCTGGAAGGCATCTGAATCATTTTTTTTTCCCTCCCAGCATTGGCTGGTTGTATTAAAAATAGACAAATCATACTCTCTCTGGGTTTCTGCTATATCATCTTTCAAGGGGCTATTCCAAATACCTAGAAGAATTGTTATGAAAATTGAATTTGTTAAATTAAAGGAATCACTCCAAAAAAGAAAATGGAGGGCATGAGATAAGCAAATATAAGATAATGGTGATATTGTTTTTATATGGAACATGTACTATAATTCTCAGGTGAGCAAAAGACATTGTGTTATAATTTTAACTATTACTTCCTTAGCAAAATAACAGAAAATCTGACTTTCTTGTAGGATAGGGTGGGGATATGGTCTACTCATCATAGAAGCTGCAGAGAATGCATAGTATGTGCTCAAGAAGTATTTGTGAATGTAGTGGAGAAGACAGCACAGTGTTATAAACTCCAGTATAAAAAACTAACTAGAAATTTCAACTCTAAGAAAACTACAAAATATCCACAAGAAGAGCATGAGAGAAGAAAATATCTGTCCCTTTGCTTTTCTGAACATAACATTGCAATTTACAAGAAAATGAGCAAGAATCTAAGAAAAATATCAATACACATTTCAAATATCTCTAGTGTGAAGAAACAGATAATTGTCTCATTTGTTATTTATCTTATAGTCTAAGAATTCCTTTGGACTATAAAAATAAGCAAATTTGTGTGTGTATGTGTGTGTTTGTGTTTTGCCTCGTGTGAGTTGGTATGTGTATTGTTGGAGGTGGGAAGAGTTCACACTTCAGGCCATGTGTGAGAAAATGCTGGTGGGCATCAAATTTAAGTGAATTCAAAATGAAGGAAAATTCCGGCTTTCCGAAGTACATAATAAATTGCACAATCTAATGACAAAATATTTTGGTATTGTGAATATGAGCAGTTGTCAAACCTTATTTTAAAGTATTATAATCTTTGGGCCTTCCCGGTGGCACAGTGGTTAAGCGCTGCGCTGTGGAGCTGTTGGCAGCGGCGATGCGAGTTCGACACCCGGCCGGGGAGAATCCCACATGGTGCGGCAGACCTTTCCTGCCTCGCCCACTGCTCCCCTCAGCAGTGTGTTTCTGATCTGCCTGTTCTGCTACCCGCTCTCTCTCTGGTGAACCCTCTCGCCGCCCCATGCCTCTGGCCTGTACCCCAACTTGTATGTATAAATAAAAAAAATAAATCTTTAAAAAAAAAGTATTATAATCTTCGAGGCTGTGCCTTTGTCAAAGTTTTTTTAATTTTATTTATACATACAAGCTGGGGTACAGGCCAGAGATGTGGGGCAGCGAGAGGGCTCACCAGAGACAGAGTGGGGAGCAGAACAGGCAGATCAGAGGTACACTGCTGAGGGGAGCAGTGGGTGAGGCAGGAGAGGTCTGCCGCACCATGTGGGATTCTCCCCGGCCGGGCGTCAAACTCGTGTCATCGCTGCCGTCAGCTCCACAGCGCAGCGCTCAACCCCTGCGCCACCGGGGAGGCCCGCCTTTGTCAAAGTTTTTACAAGAGCAATGCACATGATCTCAAGAAAGACCTTGGCAAATCTGAAGACCTGCTTGTTGGCCACGGAGTAAGGATGTCTAATTCTGTCAAGTCATGACCTGAATTATAATTAAAAAAAAATGATGTAAGGATCAAAACCATTAAGATACGTTTTAAATTAAGAGTACTAAATTCTTATTAACAATGTTGTCAAATCTGGTACCACATATTGGTATGGCAGTGACCAATGTAATGTAAGTTCTAGCTTGTCGATCTAAAACATCTGATAGATTAAAAAAGTGAAAGAAGGGTACATTTCTGGTATTCTTCATTCACTTTTGTTGTTCATAGATTTCAAAGATTAAACAACTGGCTAACCTTACCATTTTCTGAGGACCATTTTTCTTAATTTTCTTTATTATTTTATTTTTAATACTGGTTATTTTGAAATGGGTTAAAACAAATAGTACAGATTGTTCTGGAGTATAGAATTCACCCTGCTTTCCCCTTGATAATATGCTACATAACCATAATACATTATCAAAGCCAGGAAATTGACATTGGTACAATTATATTAACTCAAATACAGACCTTATTCAGGTTTCACCAGTTTTTATATGTACTCTTTCTTCTCCCTTCTGGGAATTTTGGAATTACCTAAATCTCTAGCTGGTTATCAATAATAAATATTATGTGATACAGAAACAAATCACTGACCAGCAGTGACACTTAAAATGAGCAATGCTAAGCCATAAATCCCATCTGTTTTCACTTACTTCCAAGGTTCCTGTCCTTGGCCCACTTAATCATACCTACCTCCTCTTCTCTCCCAACTTTGCTCTCATCCCTGGTATTCAGATTGCAACCTCGTAAAATGAGGTTTGACATTTTTGAGTGCTTTATCTTTGATAAGCTCAAGGGGTAAATTTCTGTAGATTCTACAGATGATTTTTTTGACATTAATGCTGACAAATTAAAGAAGTGAACACAATTTGTGAATCTATGAACGTGTTAAGGGTAAAGGACACTTGCTTATCTCTGCCTGGTGAACACCTGGGTTCAACATGCTAAGGAACAATGAGAATCATTGTTTGGAATAGAAAAAAACAATCTAAAGGAGACTTTCCTAGTGCTGAATGGGCACCAAGGCTACAATGTGGCTCACCTGGGGGTGCTGTACTCTAAATGTGTCATAATTAAAAAAAAAAAAAAGAAATAGCATGGCCATTTATGGTTATTAAATTTGCCATAGATGTTCCTGTGCTTTAATTGTTAAGCAATGCATTATGCTATCCGAAGACTTAAAAGGTTTATATAAAAGATACTGGTTCATTCAGAGGCCAGTGGATAAGTGAGAAAATCATTAGCATTGTGCACAAGTGGGGGGAAGATTGACCTCACCAACTAAGTTAGAATTCTAGATTATTAAGCAAAAGATGGCCATCATTAGGCCATTTCTTTAAATTTCTTCAGTGGAAAAGCATGGAAAAGCATGGGATCAGGTCCATCAGCTGAATAACTTAAAAGATAAAAACTGGGAACTCCCACAGAAGAATCCCTAAATGTGTTTTAAATTCCTAGAATGCTAAAACACCTGTTGGGGAGACATATAAAATCCTTTAATTACAACTCAGCATCTAACTAGTAGAGAGACATGAAAGGAGATTATAATAATGCACTATGCTTTTTCAACCTGACTTTCTAAATTCTAAATTTCAGATCAGATTAGTCAATAACATCTATTGTCACTTCATTTTTTCTGTCATGATTGAAGGCAAATATAATGGAGCTTTCCAAGCCTGGGTGGGGTATGGCTTCTGATGAGGGGTACCATGAAGTTAGTGACCCCAGCAAGTCAGATTTATGACTGTGGTAAACTTGGATTATTTTGAGATCACACACTGACAGGAGTCTCTAAGTAATGAAAGAGAATGCATAGCTTTCTAGAGAGATTTGAGCCTACATTATACTTCTATTTTTCTTTTTGCTCTAAATAGTACTCTTGATGAGTTTGCATGAAAATGTCAATTCCAGGCATTAAGGACATTTAAATTGAAGAATAATTGGGCATCCTAGCAGTAAAGGGAATTTTCAGTGTACTATTCCCCAGCAGGTTCTCAGCCTTATGTGGGAACTTTGGGGTCTACAAGTATAGAAAATTAGGGCTTCCTTTCTCACAGTTGCTCTCACAGAAATTTACCCAGCTAGTTTTATTGGACTATAGATAGAAGGTGGTGAATTGCTCAGATCAGGGGTCTTGCAATTCAGACTGTAGAATTCAACTCTGAAATGGACAGTCATGTTGAACAATATCTGAAATCTATAGGTCAGCTACAGTCTATCAATATTTCTGGATAGAACAGTCATTTCAGTGAAAGCCTTTAGATGTGTACTTGTCAAAACTGGTTTACTTAGGTTATTTTTAGGAGGCTTCATTTATAATTTTTAGACATTAAGTGCATGACAATATCTACTACTTACTGCAAAAAAGGACTCGTCTTTCATATGGGAGAACTTGAAGCTTAAGGTTAGATTCATAAGAAAACACAGAAGCACCATGCAGGGTTTACTACAATAATCCAGGATGCTCTGGGAACACATAGACAGGTCACAGACTCCAGAGGGAGAAAATGGGATGCCGGGCCCCCAAGACTGCTATTCTGATATGCATTGCAGGCAGCATGTAAAATGAAACCCAGTCTCAAAGCTTTGTTCCTAGTTATCTCTTCTTTCTAATCCCAGAGCAATTGTTGTCTCTATCTGTCAGGGAGCATTCACATGATGTTATCCTCCTGTATATTATTCTGTCATTCCAGTCTATGGTGTGCCCTTTGAAGGCAGAGACCTATTTCTCTGGGCTTTACCAGCTGAGAGTACAAATGAGCTCACACCAGCCACACATTTTGCAATGCTGCACCTGTGTAGTGGAAAAGCATTTGGTGCATAACTCAAATTCTTAAATAGTGATTTCTGAGTGTCCTTGGAGATTTTTTTATAAAATCTCACTAACAGTTCTCTCAAGCAATTTCCTTTACTCCCACCCTGTTGTTGCATCCTGCCTCCCCCTGCATCTGGTCTACTAAATCTCTCCACCATTGCTGTGTCTGATGGCCAAAGACGCACACCAGCACCATGCACCATCTCTAATG
Source organism: Scalopus aquaticus (assembly GCA_004024925.1). NCBI lineage: Eukaryota > Metazoa > Chordata > Mammalia > Eulipotyphla > Talpidae > Scalopus > Scalopus aquaticus. The sequence goes on from PVIJ01001874.1 coordinate 13,913, forward strand.
CTGCCTGCACGGTGGGGATCCCGCTTTCAGGTCTCACTTTGCTGCTTGAGTACTGATGCTCCTCTAGCTGCCATGCTTGTGTCTTTGAGTTTCCAGTAAAGCATCTCTCCACTGTCTTCAGGTGCTAGTCCTTTAGACCTCAAGACTTGTGCCATGCTTTCTTCTATTCTCTGTCCATTTCCTAAAATCATAAACACCACCAAATCTAGCAGCTTTCCTCCCTTCTGTAAATCAGGTCACACAAATTGATAGCTGAGGGTCACTCACACTGTGTTATTAAGCTGATGCACAGCCTCCATTACTGTCAGTTACATTGGCATCTCTGCTCACGGTCATCTACGCATCATCCTCTTTCAATCAAGAGAAGGGTTTGCTCATTAATTCATCACCATATCCAACATGAAATAGCACCACTTAATATCATGCAGTTTAAAAGAACAAAAGACTCATTCTGATGCTTGGAAACCAAAGCAAATATTTATGAATAAATGGCACAAAAAATACACCCCACTGTGCACAAGATTAACAATATGGCAGTAATGTGTCTGCTAAAATGCCATCTCCATGAATTAATCTTCCTTTTTAAAAAAGACTTATTTATTTATGCATATAAGAGCTGGGGTGTAGGACAGAGGTGTGTGGGGATGAGAGGATTCTCCAGAGACAGGGTGGGGAGCAGAACAGGCAGACTGACTGAAATACACTGCTGAGGGGAGCAGCGGGCAAGACAGGAGAGGTCTGCTGCGCCATGTGGGAAGCTTCCTGGCGAAGGGTCGAACTCATGCTGCAGTGGCTATGACAGCTTCATAGTGCTGAGACTCAAACCCTTGCACCACCAGGGAGGCCCCTCCATGAGTTAATCTTTCATCTCACCTCTGGATTTATTATCACACTTCAGTTGGGTGTACAGTTATGACAGAATTGGAGTTCTTTTATACTCATTCTCATGCTACAAAAGAAATATTCTTATTGCCAAAGTTTTCTTGATGCATATATTTTTAGAAATCATAGAATTTGTCTTGTAGTTGGCTATATGAAATGAAAAGAACCAGCATTCTCTAAAGTACAGGACATCTGAGGGAAGTTGGCATATAACCGTGTAAATATATTAAATACCATGGAACACATCAGACACACACAGTGAGTCAGTTTTAGTGTTTTATTTATTTTTTATTTTTTAAAAGATTTATTTATTCATCCAAGAGCTGGGGTGTAAGCCAGAGGTGAGGGGGAGGGGTGGGTGAGAGGATTCACTAGAGACAGAGTGGGGAGCAGACCAGACAGGCTGACTGAAATACACTGCTGAGGGAAGCAGGTCTGCTGTGCCATGTGGGAATCTCCCTGGCCAGGGATTGAACTCGTGCTGCAATGGATGTGGATAGCTTCCGAGTGCTGAGACTTAACCCCTTGTGCCACCAGGGAGACCCAGTCTTAGTGTTTTAAAAAGAAAATGTCTCCATTGCCTGCTTTAGAGTCTATCTCAAAGTTTTCCTAAAATAACTTATTTTATCCTTTACTATCAAATTTCCATTGTCTATTAATACAACGAGGGGCCAAAAATCAATTTCATTTATTGAGGGACTTGGCATTTGCACATGAGTTCATTGAGTAGAATGCCATAGTAAATGGATAATGCTCAAAGTAAAGCAATGTATGAGGGATTCTTGTACAATAGATTATATTACTGGACAGTGTAAGAAGTTAAATAATTTTTTTCAAGGCAATCACAAAAGTCAGAAAGGACCCAAGATACATGTGTCTCCTGAAGTTCTGGGCTTAAAATTCAGCACTGTTATTTCTGCCTCCTCTAATAGGCCAGAACGAGTTTAAGTGACCAAATCCAGAATCAAGGGATAGAGAATATACTCTGTTCATGCAAATGCATGGAAGAAGGGAAGAATGAAAAATGGATGGAAGAATGAAGAATAAAAGCCTATGTATTGATAATATCATAATTTCATGTCATGTTTCTCGTTTTAGTCTTCTTTTCTGATGAACAAGCATGATCAGAAAACTCAGTGGCTTTGCTCAAAGTCACACTCAAAAGTAAGGAAAAAACACGTACGGTATTGATTCCCCAAGTATAACATGTTCTCTGACGGGCCACATGGAGCCTCTTGAAAAAACACAAGTTATTATTTTAAAGAGTTTAGTGGAGTGTAACCACTACTCTATATACATTTAGCTTTGAATAACTTTGAAAGTGTATGTATGGTAAGCCATCAAGTAGATTATTAAAGGTCACTAATAAGTTTCAAGTTTACTGAGGGTTTTCAGCTTAATATTGTAAGAACTATGACTATCATATTAAACAGTCTTGTGAAACTCTTAACTCACATAGCAAAGGGAAAGTGAGAATCCACTTCATTTAGGACAAGGGTGCATTTTTATCATTGTTATTTTAAAAGATTTATTTATTTATGCATACAAGAACTGGGGTGGTGAGAGGATTCACCAGCGAGAACATGGGGAAATAGAACAGGCTGATCAATTGAAGTACACCACTGAGGGGAGCAGGTCGCCAGGCAGGAGAGGTCTGCTGTGCCATTTGGGGAGCTCCCTGGCATGGGATTGAACTCGTGCTGCAGTGGTTACAGATAGCTTCATAGGCTGAGACTTAACCTGTTGTGCCACCAGGGAGGCCCGTTATCAGTATTGTTTTGGATTGAAAATGGTTTTGAAGTACTTTTGTTGCTTACTTTTCAGTTATAAGTGTCTGCTGGTTTATCTTAATCATCATTAATTTATTTGTTTTTTGCTTTCTGCTAATAAACTTATTTGCAACAACAGTATCTTACACTTCTAAAAGACTCTAAGGGATATGTGGTTCAAATAATAACTTGTAATTTTATTTTATTGCAATTCTACATGGTTCATGCACACGTCAGAAGATCAGGTGCAAAATGGCAATTTTCATTATAGAGTAACTTTACCTTTGCAAGGTAGGAATGGATTGATTAAAAAAGGGTGCCATAGAATTATCCATGCAATATAATGTGATACAATTTGAGAACTATTAATCTAGATCAAAAGTATATGATGTGATTAAAGATTAAATCAGGAAAGGTTGTAAATGAAGTCCGCTTGCTAAAACTGCCTTCAATTCTTTCAACAAAGTGGCCCTGATTTTACTTTTCTTGTGTCAAAAATACTATTGGCAGCATCCTAATCACACATTAATGATCTCCTATAGAGGTTACAAGAATATTCTGGTTATACAGAGGATATTTTTTATGAAATTCCTAAATTATGGGTCAAAATCCATCTAAACTTTTGATCATTTGTCCAGATGTTTCCAATTACACAGATGCTTTAAACACATATATGTTTGATAAGTAGTTGAATTTTTCACTTTTGATATTTTGATTCTAATTAGTTGTAATTATTATGAATCTGATTTTTCCAAGTGTGTGTTATGTCATCTAAAAATGTCATTAATTATCTTTTTACTCTTACCTAGAGTGAGGAAAATTATGACAGGGAACCCATAGGATTGATTGATTGATTGACTTATTTATGTTAATTTATCTATTTTTAACTGAGGTAACATTGGCGTATCCCCATCAGGTATTATCACCATTGTGCATTTACCACCAACTCGCTTTTACTCCACCACAGACCATCATGCCTCCCTCCCTCCCTGTACTTTCTCCTCCCCCACCCTCTCCCCCCTTTCGTGTTTCAGTTTTATAGTCAACTATCAGGGGTTAGTTTTTCAGCTTGTCTTTATCTGACTATTAATTTAGTTAATTTATATTCCACATATTAGTGACACCATTTGGTATTTTTCTTTCACCTTCTGACTTATTTCATTTAACATTATCTCATCAGGCTCCATCCATGTTACTGCAAATGCATGAGTTTATCTTTTTTGATCACTGAGCAGTATTCCATTGTGTACACACAGCATATCTTCTTGATCCAGTCATCTGTTCTAAGGCACTTAGGTTGTTTTCATAGTTTAGCTATAGTAAATAGTGCTGTGATAAAATGTTTTTGAATTTTTTGGATAGATGCCTGGAGGTGTCTCAAAACATTAAACATGGATCTGACATTCAACCCAGTGAAACCCACAGGATTTAAAAGAATAAACTGTGATTTATAAAGTTTCTTGACAAAGGCAAAGAATGAAGCTATCTGTATATAATAGCTTAGATGTTTATTTATCTCTACATTGTATTTATAAAAAACTATGTAGTATATTTTGAATTCAGTTGGTAAAGAATTGTTTAAAGTTTCTACCTTAATTCAAGACTTGAAATTTGTGTGGACTCTTAAGCTACAAGCTCAGGATTTGCTATGTTGAAATCTCAAGGCATTAAATTATGTATTAAAACAGGTTAGGATAATGAAAATAAAACCCAGATTTTGACATCAGATGGAAACACTCCAAATATCAGTTTAAGAATTGTGTAATGTGGGCAAGTCACTTAGCTTTGGGGAAACTTAACTTCCTTCCAAATGACATGGAAAATGGTTCTAAGATAACAGTGTCACAAGAACAATGTTTTTACTAAGTTTCATTACTAAACAATAGCTTAAAGATGACATATTTAACTTCCTTAAGTTGGGAAATGAATAAATATTTCATAGATGTCACCACATCAATTCCATGAATAGAAGAATGAATACATTCTTGAATTAGAATGGCTATTTCTGTGTGTGCCTCTCCATGGCTTGGAGACCTCAGTCTTGAAATAATTAATCCAGAAAAACATTGTGATGATGACAGCTGCATTATACGCAAGAGAAATAAAAAATAATAGGAGAAGGGGATGAAATCAGATACATCATGATTGGAAGAGGAAGTTCTGAGTTATCCATCAATGGACTCTATTCATCCCACTTCAATCCCAGTAAAGGACAGATTAATTCCCAGTCTCGTGGGCCTGGGGACTCACCAAAAGCAAAATGCTTTTTTTCTCCCACAAATATTCTGAATTCATAGTAAAGACTAATTTACAACTGGGGACAGTTTAAACAAGAAGCTAACATAAGGTTATGTTTTTGCAACAGAAATATCTTAACAATTCCTTTTATGTAAAAAAAAAGGGAATTGATGTTAATTTTCAAATTCATGTGCTTCAGAGTGGGCAAACACTCTCAGTGGTTCATGAGAGACATGGTTCTATCTGATTATGAATTTTGCTTTCTCCATTGATGAAAATAAAAGTAAAATTAACCTCACAATTATTTAAAAATAGTCCCGAGAGTCCATAGTCATGAATACCAGAACATTTAAATTTAATGATTGAAGTTCAATGAAATGACAGACTGATAACTGATTGCTAATAAATTAATTAAGTTAATCATGTTTGGATACAACATTTGTCTTATTAACAATTTTCTGATTATATTACACATGCTCATATATGCTGATATACAAAGCTACTTATACGATTGCACATGGACATTTATGAAATAGAAATTCATCTGTCTAATTTTTTTCTTTAGTATTTTTTTCCTTTGGCTGATGTATCCAGGGAGATGTAACTTTACTGTGCTTTTCTACAGCGTGATGCTTGTTTCAGTTATCAATTGCTGTGAACAACAAACTCCAAAATGTGTTAGTTTAAGCAACAACCATTTTATTTGTTCGTAGTTCTTCAATCTGAGCCAAGTTTCACTTTATCTTACAGTGAGTCCTGGTGTGAAAGGCATAGCTCTTTTCATCATGTCTCAAAAACTTTTTCTCTCTTGTGGCCTTTCCAGTTGGTTCTCCATGTGCTCTTTCATCAAGATAATAAGACTTCTCAAATAGAAGGTCAGGATTTTCAAAAGAGGAAAGCAAGCTACTTTAAGGCTTAGACTAAGAACTACATCATTTACAACACTTTCCGTTAGTTAATATAAGTCCCAGGAATAGTAAAGATTCATGGGGAAAGGCATTACGGAAAAGTATGAATATTGGGAAACATAAATACTAGGAGGCATGATTCATTGGTATTGTGACTGTTCCTTCATGATTCACTTTCATCCGCATGTAATACAAATTCACTTCTTTCTCAAGACCCCTGAACATTTTATCCCATCAATGCTTCGAACTTCAGCCTGAGGTTCAGAATTTCATCATCTAACTTATGTCTAGGTGAGAATGGGGCCCGTTGTGTAAAAATTCCATTTCTTTTAGAAGATATTTGAACTAAAGGACATGTTATCTTCCTGACTTTCATGGATCATTTGGTGGTGATAAAGAAAAGCAATACATGCTATAGATATTCACATGCAAATGCTTATGTGAGACTAAGGTTTGGGGAGACTGGAAACCTAGCACAAAGTAGCTCACAGTAATGTCAAAGTCCAGCAAAGTTCATAGCGCCATCCTAAACCTCTACTCTACGCTGAAGGTTGTATGTGGATTGGAATCTATTTCTATTCCAGATCACTTGAATGGTTATCCTTTTTGCTGGATTTTTAATCTGGACCTTGACTCTTAATTCTTATCTTTTCATAAGAGTTGACTGCTTGCATCTTGGTAGTTTTCTCAAGTCAGCTTCCTCAAGTTAGAAGTTGTGAAATCCAAAGGTTTATTAACATTTTGTACTCTCTCTGTCCCTTTAAATAGAGATTGTTGTAATTCCTTTAAAAAACTTAAGAATCTTTTAAGATTTAAATTGCAATTTCACCCCATTAGACAAAAGCCACACCTACCAGGTTCCAAATCTCGCTTCAATTACATATTGACACAAATCAATCCACCTCTAATTCAGTGGTTTAAGACACATTCTTCCATTTACTCTTAGTCATCGAGTTGGGTCCAGCTAAACAACTCTTTTGATTTTCTTGTTAGAAGACTTTTATGTAGTTGCATTCAACTGGGCCGAGCAGTAACAAGAGATGGCTAAGGAACTCTCCCTTATCCTCGTCTTTCTTCCCTGTACTCTTTTCTCCCTCTCTCTGAGAGTGTGTAGTTTCAGGATTCCTCCTTCTCCCTCCCTTTGGCCTTTCTGCATGACCTCAACTTTTGGTCTTTCTAATAGGGAAGCCATACTTCACACATGGAAACTCAATGGCTTAGAACTTAAGAACACCAAAATGGAAGCTTCCAGGCATTGTTTCAGCTTAGCCCTGGGACTGGCGCAGTGTCACTCCTGCTACTTTCCGTTATTAAAACAAGCCTTAAACTCATCCATATTCAGAAGGAAAGTGAATCCCAGAGGCAACTTTGTTATGGGCCACCCACATAAGAGAATATCATAAATATAAAGCATAAAAATTCTTTCCCCCTAAGTTGGAATCATTCTCCAGAATAAGTATAAAAATAATTTTATCATCTTGAGTGATCAAAAAAAATGCAAAAGCTTTTAAAGTCTTAACACTGAAATTAACAACAAATAATTAAGTCATTGAATTTTGAACAAAATCATCATTGCAGGAAAAATTTTGTAAGATAGAATAAGAAGTAGACCTATATCAACCCAAATGAATATCACTCAGTTTGAGAAAAATAGATTTAAAAACAACATAATAATGCCACTTACCACATTTTGAGAAGTTGCAATGTGCTCAGCACTATTTAAGAAGGATGTGTTTTATTACATGACTTTACAGATGTGATTTAAGGATCATGAAAACTTACACAAAGTCAGAGGTCTGCATCCAATATCTGTGCATTTAATTCCCACGTGTTGTTGTCTCTTGGATTATGTGCAGAAAGGAATGAAGGTGTCTTCACAAAAGGGTATCTAAGTTGTAAGGAATTTAGAGCACTTCTTTTGGAATGTAGAGTTTAGCTGGTAAAGAACTTCTGTGTGTTTATTTTTGCTTTCTTAAAGCTTATTTCATTATATCTCCTACAAACACAATATAGTGATCAGTGTTTGCAGAAGTGAGTGAGTTGCTTTGGTTTTATTTCAAAAATTGTACTGAAGCACAACTTTTCAAGAATTCACATAAGAAGTGAGCTATATATTAAAATACCTATTTTACATTGCAAATATTTCACAATTTCCTTCTAAAAACATAATAAGTTATTAACTTACTGAACTTTTACAAGCATCGTGTGAGGCTCATAGTTCAATGTCTTGGTCTTTGATCCTCATTAACTTGAGTGAGAATTTACACCTTAGGAGCCTGTCAGCTCCTTTGGATCTCTGGACAATTTTCTATGCCAATTTCATGTTTATAACACCTCTTTGTAATCATTTTCCTTTCATATATTGAATCAAAAATCATGCAAGGCTTGAATACTGTCAGTATGTTAATTGGAAATAAATCTGACAACTCCAAGGCCACTAGAAGTTGTCTTTATCTTATATTTTCTCATACCACATTCTGAAAGTCAACTTTTACTAGCTGGTCTAAAAGACATTGATGAGTATAAATTTCCTGACTATTTAAAGAATCTGGTCCCAAATTCCAAGGTTTCAGCTAACTCTGCACTCTTCAGTTTCAACAGATACCATTGTTCAAATAGGTAATCCTTCAGAGAAATTTTTAGGTAGGCCTTCCCTGTAGATAAAATCCCTCTCTCTAGATGCAGTAATAGGATCAGGTGGTGGAGTCTATGACAGAAGATTCTAAGAATACAACAAAATAATTTACTCTTTTGGGTACACAACTAGATTACATTTCCCAGAATCCCTGTCAGACAAGGTGGCCATTTGTAGAGTTTCAACAAATGCAGAGTGATTAGAAGGAATGTATGCTATTCCAGGCCTGGGGCTTACAAACACTTCAACTTGTGATGCCTCCTCTGTCTTCAAATTCTCATGAGTAGGCAATACCTGGGAAAACCTAAGAAGGTGTGTGAGGAAGGTAGCAGAGCTTCTACCAGCTTGGGCCTCTGACTGAAACTTCTTTTGATAAGACAAACATGCTCCAGAATCATATCAACATGAATGAAGAATAAAATTCATGTATTAAAGATGAGGCTGTGTCACTCAGAAATTAAAATAAAGCTTCACTTTAATTTATTCAGAGTTTTAAGACAGATTTTGCCAAATTGAGATCTTTTTCTTTAGTACTAACTTAGGGAGATATTAAATGGTGAATACTAACTGCAAAATAAATCAAATATACACACAAATAAGAAACTAGTTCTATCTTGATTTATGCTACTTTTCAATCTAGCCAATTTTTGAAGTATATAAATATAAAATTTGCAGAGATAAATAATATTTATAACATAACCTATTCATAAAATGTAAGCAATTATATTTAAGTAAGTATATATGATGTTATAATTATAAATGTGACAAAAGGTATATAAATGGGAAATGCTTTATTATTTTAATATTGCACTGAATTTTTGTGCGAGTTACTGTCCATGGTTCTGGAAATACAAATATGGAACAGCCCAGAAAATGTACTTTGCATTCTAGAAATGAAAAAGGAAAATTTAAAAAACATATTAAATCCTTAAGTCATTACTAACACCATATATACTATATATATCACATACCTATACATATGAAGGGAGTGAAATAGAAGATGTGTGTGTGGTGTATGTGTGTGTGTCCAGTGATTCAAAGGTAAAGAAGGAACTGAATAATTTAGCAGCCATTCTTATACAATATAGATATTTATGATTTTATCAAAGACAATACATTTTAAATGCATATCATTTTAAAAAAATATTTATTTTTGCATACAAGCTGGGGTGCAGGCGAGAGGTGTGGGGCGGTGAGAGGGTTCACCAGAGATAGAGTGGGGAGCAGACCAGGCAGATCAGAAATACATGCTGAGGGGAGCAGCGGGCGAGGCAGGAGCGGTCTGCTGTGCCATGTGGGAATCTCCCCGACCGGGCATCAAACTTGTGTTGCAGAGGACAGCTCCACAGCGCTGTGCTTAACCCATTGCGCCACCAGGGAGGCCCAAATGCATATCATTTTCAAATGACTGCTCCTGTCTTCCCCTTCAAATTCAAATCCAATATAGGATACAAGCCCGAACCAAATCCATTCTTCCCTGTGAAGTCTTTCTTACCTACCTTAGGTAGGTCTTTCGTGACCTACCTCATCTAAATTGTCACGTCAAGAATTATTCACCACACCTACTTCTAAGCATTTGTTTTTATGTCTAATTAGGACAAAAAAGAAATCATGAGACTATATTTTGCCTAATTTTTGTTAAATAAGCACATTTTTAACTTAAGTATTTGGCAATGTTTGAGAGTGCAGCTATATGCTTCATACAATCAAATATATTAATGGAAAAAGTAAGGATTAATTGGCTAAAAATATTTTAGCTACTTAGATATCTTGCAAAGGATATACAAGGAAAACTAATGTGAAGTTAATGGTACTTCAGTAAAGAGTGAAAGAAAGCAGCGCACTGTACTAGGAGACACTTTAAAGCATTCTTATCATAAGGATCTAGTTCTTAAGCAAAGAAAAACTGAAGACACCAACTGAATAAATTTTCACTAAAATGAGATTTCCCAGTACTCTTTAGTGGGATTGACACAATGCAAGAATTACTTGAATTTATAACCCTGCTTATTTTTCTAACTGGTGTGGATTTTTCTTCAATTGGTCAGAACCAATTGTTGCATTTCATTGCATCTCAGGGTTGAGGACAAGACTGATAACATTCCTCTTTTAAAAGGTTGTATTGTTTAGGAATGTGTAAGTGTAATTTAGAAAGGATTCATGTTCACTTTTTTTCCAAGTCATATAGATCTCTGTTCATCACCTAAATGTGCTTATTTTCTTCTCTCATATAAATGCAAGTAGTACTTACCAGTTCAGAGATCTGTTAGCATTGTACAACCTCAGTTCCAACACTTCACCCATTCATAAAACTCTATAAGATAATTTAGGTAGCTGGTTTCCTTATAATGCTTATATTTTCTCTAAATAAAAAATGTATATGTGAATAAAAATATTCTGTGTAAATACTCACATGCATAGTTAAAGAAATAAGACACAAAGAATTATGTTTTGTTTCCTGTATATACCCACACCACTACCCCTGCAAATATGTCCCCTCTCCTTATTCTCAAGATATCTACTCTCCTGAATTTGGAACTTAATATTTCCATGATAAATTCTTTATAATTTTCTTAAACAAGCATGTTTCCTAACATTATATGGCTCATCGCAAGCATTTGAACTTCATATAAATTGTTCCCTATTTGTCATATCATTTTTTCAGCTTGCTACTTCCAATGTTTTGTTTGCAAGGCTAACACCTGTAAATGTGATAAAAACACACTAGCTTTAAAGCCTGGTTTTTGGTGAAGAGGGCACATAGTTAGAATCTATTTCCTAGCCTTATTTGCAGATAACTGTGGGCCGATGACTGGATGCTATATAATGAATTGTGAATAGAAATGATGGGATATATCTGCTTCCAGAATTTTAACTAACAAGTGAATGCCTTGCTTTTCTGCTTTCATGACAAAATTCTAGAGGATAGTGGAACCACAAGATGGAAAAAAAAAACCAACTAATTCCTAAATTACCACTTTAAAAAAGCTGACAACTGATGAGAAATACCTGCTTTATATGTTTTGTGAGTAAATAAATACTTTCTACAGAATTTCAGCTATTTTAAATACATATAATATAATCAAACAGTATTCTTTTGGCTAACAACACGTAACTCTAGTTGATTCATTCATATTGCTCTATTTTATGTATATATGTGTGTATATATATATATACATGCATACAAAGTTCAATCACTTTTCTGTTAATACAAATTTTTACAGTAAATTTTAGAACATATGCTTCAAAAAGTAATGTCATATACCTCTTCTTAGCTGGAAGTATAAGATTTGTGTGTGTGTGTGTGTGTGTGTGTGTGTGTATAATCAAGAGGTCATAAAAATTTAACACAAAAATGGTCACAAAAATTTAACATGAAAAAGAAACTCAAAGGTTATACATGAATCAATAAACAAGGAAATCATATACATATGGATATGCATACTCACAGAATAAAATAATCATGGCATGTAATTTATATGAATAAAAACCACAATACAGAATCTTTATTTTACTCAACAAAAAGTCAATAGGGGCTTACTGTACTTGGCCTTTTCCAAAATTTTGTGTTTTCATTAATATTTTATAAGGAAAATTATGATTAATATAAGAATTTATCAATATAATGATTTTATGCTAAAAATATAGTACCTATGGAAAAAATAGAAACATACTTTAACACTGAAACTATAAAAATATCCATTTAGTGCATAATTCAGCATTTTAAAAGATATAATTAAGAAGTTAGAGTATAACAGACATAGCTGCAAAATATTATTCTATAAAGCATTTGTTTCAGAATTGCTATAAATGGAAAGTTAACAGATTTGACTGTTTTTAATGTAAACACATATTAAGAAGATTATATATTCAAAACTAAGTAAAAAAATCAGAAAATTAGAAAAAATATTTAAATATATGTGAGACATGGTATATTATTGTTGATGATATACTAATGGTTTCCCTAAATTGATAAGAAAATGATAAATTACTCATAAACATGAGCAAAGACATAAACAGATCACTCTTAGAAGGACAATAAAATTTTAATTGAATGAATGAAAATAAAATTTTAATTGAATGAATGAAAATATGCTAATCTCACTGATTTTAAAACATGAAAAACAAACAACCATTTACTACTTTATTTTTTTCACTTGAATAAAAGAATTTTTAAATCACGTATCTTCAGAAATCTGGGAAAAATATCATCTCTCATGCACGGCTTGAAATTATTCAGAAAATTTTTGGTAAGTCACACAAGTGTTCCTTAATAATGTTACATTTGGAAGTAGGTCTTTTTTTTCTTATGAGAAATAATTATTTTCATCATGTACTCTATGTTCTGTGGATTATTTATTTTATGTGCAACTATTCTTAGATTTGATAATTTATGCTTGAACTTTCATTTAATTAATAGCAAAAAGTGAAGCATATTAGCTTACTATTACTGCATAACAAATTACCAGAAATATAGTGTTATAAAACACCATCCATATTTTTTATATTAAATTTTTCATAAATGAGGAACAAAGGCAAAGCTTTGCTGGATCTTCTGATCTTAACAGTGTTGATTGGTCTGTGTTTGCATAGGAAGGTTCAATTAGAGAAAGATCCACTCTTAGAGAAAGTTCACTCAGACTTTTGGAAGAATTCATTTCCTTGAGGTAATAATCCTCCCCCCCCCCCCGCCACTTCTTGCTGACTATTGTTTAGAAGCCTGGAGGACAGATTGAAGGTCAAGTTGGAGGTTTAAGTGGGGGAGATGGAAGCAGAGAAACAGATGTTACTTTTCTTAAGTGTAATAAGAGGGAACAACCAGGGTTCTGGAGATACTCCTGCCCAAGTCATTTGACATTGTGGCCTCTGAGACACTTCAACCTACTTCATCCCATGAGTGAATGGTTGGCATTGGATGTGGAGTAAGTGTGAACAGAGAGCAGGGAAGCTTCTACTGCTGTTAGTACAACTATGTCCACAGATTTTTTAGTAAATAATGGCTAGGTCCACACACACTCAAACACACTCACTTTTGACATTGCTACATGATTTCATACTTCACTGACGCAGAGAGAAGAACTCTTGGCTGAGTTTGAGTTTTTAGGTAGGCATTGCTAAACAGGTGAAATTTTATGTAATGTGAGGAGTGACACGCAATCACCTCTGTTGTATTTCACTGGTTAGAAGCAAGTCTCTGGTCTTACCCACAATCATTGAAGGGGAAAATCACCAAAAATGTCAGAAGAAGAGGTGTACAATCAGTCTTCTCAAAAATATTTAGATCAGCTTTTTCCAAGATTTCCAGAGATGTTTTTTCAATATGTATCACCTTGGTTTGAGACCTAAGGTTAATTAAATTCCTGTGGCCCCCTTGAGAAACTGGAGCCTTTACTTAAAGAATAAAGTAATCTAAAGATTACTTAGATTTAGGCTCTGTCCAGAAATAACCTATTTCCCTACATACTGAACATTTTTATAGGTTTTTGGAAAACCTATCTTAAAGCAGAGAAAACATCTAGAGACAAAGTTTTGTCACAGGACATCATCTCCTTGCCATTGAAACACTTGTCTCTCTTTGATGCCCCAGCACCCCTGCCCATAGCCCATAATTGGTTTGCTAACCATCCCAGTTTGTCCCATCTAATTTAGAATTTATAGTCATGCATAAACTTCATGAGTATGTTATGAAATGTGGTATTTTTCTACCACTAATCTGTCTGATGTTAATTTGTTTGTTCCTCCAATCTCAGAAGAACCAAAGGGGTGAGGAAATTTTCCCCTTTGCTCTGAGAATGAGGTTCAGGGTTCCCAGAGTTGATGGATCACATGAAATGATAATTTAATATTTAATGAAAGTAATGTATTGAATGGCTGACATAACTATTCTAAAACAAAATACAGCTAAATCAACTTAAAACCCAAACAATATCCTAGGGATTTTTAGATAGAAACCATAAAGTACACATACACTAATCCAAGTTGATATTGTTGTATACTTTAGATAAATTATCTCCATATTTTTCAAGTTTGTCTAAATGTCTTTACAAGATGAATCTATTTTTTAAGTACCATCTGATTCTCCAAATATTTGGAAACCACTCATTAAATATTCAGAGTTGCTTCCACATAGCTCTCAGATCCCACAGAAAGGCAAATTTAGATTTTTGAATGCTATTTTTTTCTGAGATAAATTCCAAATCAGCAGGAGATAGAACTCAGAGAGGTTATGTAAATAATTAACCTTTGGAAATAGCACTGGCTATGTGTGTATACATATCAATAAAAACAATTTTCAGATTCTATTCACCTTTAGCCAAAGATTGCAGTGGGTAATTAAAAAAAAAAAAAACAACATTTGAAATATTTGCATACCGTTCAGTGTTACCTTTCCTCTGGTTCTCAGCATTAATAAATTAAACCAGCAAAACTGGCTGTGTTTATGTGTTTATGCTTAAAATGGTGCACAGTGATTATTTGATTGACAAGCAGCAATAGCTCTCCCATCAGAAAAGCAATAATGGGCTTGATTTGTAGAAGGTTTAAGACAATAATAGCTCATTTCATAAGTATCAACGTTAGTCCTGAAATAACAAAAGGAATTTTCCAACAAAATGTCTGACAAAAAAGAAATCGTGTGCTTATTTGTTTGCCAATCTATGGTTTTCAGAAAGAGTAAAACATGGGACTAATCAGTAACTTTTTTTTTTAGTTTGTGTTTTAGATTTTGTTTTATTCTTTCTCTAGGAGATTTAAAATAACCACTACTTTCATCCACTTGAATATATGTTCAGAAGATGATGATGCTTCTGTTGCTAAAGTGGACTCCACTGGCTCTTACTGAAAGAGCGTATCATACTCTTCTACTGCAGGAAAGTGTCCACCCAAGGTCTCTATGGATTCCTTCTGATACTTTAACAGTTAGTTTTATATCCAAATATTTTACACTTCTGATTTACTTTATTGATTTTGCCTTGAGTATTTAGGGGGAAATTGTGTTTATTCTAGTATCACAGATTATTTAAGTAGTAGATTGAAGGAAGACAGGAAAGTAACCTCTCTGTGATTTAGGTGTTGATTTTGTTTTCCCTTCCCATCTCCAATCCAACTTCTATCCCCCTTCAAGCTCAAGGTCCACGATTTGCTACTCTCCTTTTAAAAATGGATGCTGTATTGGGTTCCCTGGTGGTGCAGGGTTTAAGTCTCAGTGCCATCAAGCTATCATCAGCCACTGCAGCATGAGTTCCATCCCCAGCCAGGGAGCTGATTCGCATGGCGCAGCAGACCTCTCCTGCCTCTCCCACTGCTCCCCTCAGCAGTGTATTTCAGTAGATCAGCCGGTTCTGCTCGCCACTGTATTTCTAGCGAATCCTCTCACCCCCCCCCACACCCCAGTTCTTGTATGCATAATAAATAAATAAAATCAATATTTGAAAAAAAGAATGGATGATGTAGACAATTGGTTACTTACATAGTACTGTCAAATATACAATGAAGAACTGAATGTATTCACTTCTTAGCTTTCTGGACCCCAGTGCTTGCCATACTCACCTGTTCGATGACTGGGATTCTTATCTAGGTAGATGATTCTTACCAGGAGCGTGACATGGTATATAACTGACACATGGAATATTTTATGGACAACACAAATACCTTTCTACCTTGTAAATGTCATCCTCGAATAATCCATGTTTTTTATTGAAATATTCTAACTAAAATAATATGTTGCCCGCATATTAATAAAAGGTAAATAATGAGAGCAATGATAAATTTTTTTTTTTGAATCTGCACTACTTTCCACATCCTGGGTGCTGGCCTGGGTATTTGTCATCTATTGTGCTGCTGTGTGACCTGATGACATGGGCTTCTGGGCCAAATTCTGCTTTCCCATCCCGGTCTCATCACTTCCTACTGGCAGTCAGCATCTGCAAATGACTTAACAGCTAGCTGCTTTGCTATCCTCATTTGTAAAATGGGAATGATAATGTAGCTACTCATGACTGTATTGGGGAATTAAATGTATGTAAACCACTTAGAAAAATGCATAGTATACAATAAGCATTCCACATATGTTAATGAATATTCCTCAGTATCCTTACAACTACCCCACTTTGTAAATGAGCAATCTCAGAAGCAGAGAGTTTAAGTGATTTTTTTTCATGCTCTAACAACGGAAGGAATTCCAAGAGCTGAAATCCAAATCTTGGATTCCTAGCAGTTCAGCACACTCTTCCTCTTCCTCACCTCACTTTACATAGTCAGGTGGGTTAAATATGTGAAGTAATAATGACTTGGAAGATAGAACAGGCTGTCCCAACCCCAAATTTGAACGTGTGATCGACACACACTCATCATTACTGTGAAGAGGTGAAGTGTGAACCTCCTGTTATTAGATCTCTCCAGTTGTGTAAAACAGAAGAATAACTAGTTATGTGACAATGAGCCTGTGACCTATCCAACCTTGTGTTCTGAAATAATGTGATTTTCTATTTTTGACTGTTGGAAAGACTGGGACTAAAGTTTATCTTTAAATATATATTATACCAAATAAGTTAAACAAGCATGGGTGATTTTGAGGATTTTGCAGTAAAGAAGAGAGATTTTTTAATGGGTTCAGGACATGCTACCCCCAAATATGGCATTTTGACATATGAATATTTTAAGCTGAAAGAGTTTGAGAAAATGACAGAAACAGGAAGGTTACTGAGGCTCCTCCCATATTGCCCTTCTTCCCCGAAACCAGGTCTCCTCTTACGGGAGATGTCCTCTTCATATTCAGTGGGAAGGAGCATCCTTATCTCTGAAGACAGAGGGACAGAAAGAACAGTCCTAAACAACCTGCCCTGCCCGCCATCTCTCACCCCCACTCCGCTTGCTACACATACTTCCGTCACATCCCTCCACGACTACTGTTCTATCAAACCTAGAGTAGGTTTCTTTGGGTCTTCATTTCCTTATAAAGTCCCTTTTGTCATGTAATATTTATATTACATAATGTGCATGTTTTTCTTTTGTTAATCTTGTCAGCTTAATTTTCAAACCTAATCAGTGACCCTAAGAGTGAAGGTAAACTTTTCACTTCCCTACATGCGCAACAACTCCACTGAAAGAAGCAGTGGACAAGTTTTCAGGGTCCAAGGGAACTATTGGGAGAGAACAAGAGGGTGTAAGGAGGGCGCTGCTTGCCAAGGCGAACGGGTCATTTGTGTTTGCTAAGTGGTACATATCCAAGGTGAAAAAAGAATAGCATATTTGCCTTTTTCCTGTGAGTTATTGAACAAGTACATTGCCTTCTGAAAGCTCTCTCAGCCCACTTCTCCTGAGTCCAGCCTAGGAGACAGGTAAAAAGAGCAGTTTGCATCCCGCCATTGAAGTACACAACAAATCCTTTTGGCAAGTCTTGTTGATACAAAAGAAAACATTAGCCAAGAAAAGTCAATAACAGTATGTAAAATGAGCTTCAATTTTTTTTTCTTCTTTTAAAGTAATGAGAGTAAATTTAGCCCAAATGTGTTCCTTCTGTCTGGTTTACTTTAAGGCAATTTAAGGAATAATTCTCTACTGTAAGGCTCATGTTCAACTTTGAAATCATCAGTCTAGCAATGGTGAACCACTATCTGCAAGTTAATTCAGACTCAATTTCAGTGGTTAAAGATACAAAGTAACTCATTGCCATCTTCCTGGTTCACAGATAATTCTGGGAAAATTGGCTTCTAGATGACAGGAGAACATTTTCTCTAAGTTAATTTAAATTAGCAGAGTCAATTTCGTATGTGTTATGAGCTACCTGAATTTCCAGATGGGGACTGTAACATTTAAACAGAAATCCCACCCAGAAGTCATTCCCTACACTGGCACACAATCTTATTAAAATCATCTCTGAGAAACACATCAACACAGGTGCAGTGGAATATAATCTGCATAATTTTCCATGACAGACGTGACTTTGCTAGGAATGCAGAAGGAAGGAAACTGCATTACTGAAGATTTCAGTGGTGCCATAATTCGAGCAGACTTATTTTGGATGAGAGCAATATTTGCTAATATTGCTATTGGATGAAGTCAAATAAATACATTACTAGGCAAGACTAAAGCCAGAAACCCAAAGTGTAATAAAGAATGTCAAAAATCTCTGAAGTATTTATTTGCCATACTTACAGAACAGCTTCTGAAGTGGTTTTCCTACCTCGTTTTCACAACTATTGTATGACTTAATAGCAACGTTGTTAAAATATTAGAATTAGGGAACTCTAGATCTGAAGATATTTGAATATTTTTGATAATTGAGGTAAGACTTTGGTGACAGTGACTAAGAAGGAATTTCTTTTTGCATAAAATATAAACTGTGAATTGAGTAATACATGTAGATTAAAAATACACATTCATTGAAAAATATAACTATGGTGTCTATATCTCAGATTGTTATATCAACTGTATTTTGTCTTTAAGATAAATTAGATCACTCATTCATTTGATAAGCTAGCTAAAGCACTGAGAAAGCTAAAAATAATATTTGAACATGCATTACATACTAATTCCACTTACATTTTTAAATCAGACTTCAAATTGATATTTAGTTATTGACAAATTTGAAGCAAGAAATATACGTTTTTTTTCTTTAATGTTACAAATAATCTAGAATCTATGTTCCAAAGTCACATGCTACTTGACATATAGACAGAACACCATTTAAGGAAAATAACTTCTCTCATATTTGCATTGTTCCAATTAGTCAAAAATGAACAAAGTAATAAATGTAGATACACATTTAGCTGCTACTACTAAAAGTCAATCATTTTGCACAAATAATTATTCAACTAATTCAGAAGTGTTTCAATTAAATTTGCCAGTTCCTCATTAACAAGACAATGCAATTAATAATTCTCAAATAATGGGAAAATGATACTAATAATTAATAAATAATAATTGAAAGCAAGATACATCATGATTTATTGAATAACATATCTATTGTACTATAAAAATTGTATAAAAGTCAGTAAAAATAAACCAATCAAACTAATTTATAGCAAATGGTTTGCCTGTGTCTTTAGCCTATTTGAGCTCTTTACCACTAAATTTAATTGAAACAGTAGTTAAGTATTATTTAAATGATCAGTTTATATACACATCCTCATTATATCTTCCTCAGAGATCTCCTTTGTGATGATACTATTTAAAGGTTGCATTGTGCACACACATACCATCTACATAGTTATTATTCTGTTTTATTTATTTCCCGACCTTTACAATTTTATACAATTGTTTTATTTCTTTCCTGTGTATTGTTGTTCCACCCCTTAGGGATGAATATCTGTGAAAAAAGGGGCTTTGTCTCTCTTATTACCTCTAATATAAACATCTTTTACAGTCTCTTAAACTGAATGCTGCTTGGAGCAGATTGGACCCTTGCAGTTATTTGCTAGCAAATAAATAAATGATTTAGAGTTTTTCAAGTTTTTTCATGTTTGGGTCTCTATACTGTAGGAAAAATTAACTAAAATAATGTAAAACTTCTTACACTAGGGCCATCCCTGGTGGCACAGCGGTTAAGCACTGCGCTGTGGAGTTGTCGGCAGCAGCGACGTGAGCCAGGCTGGAGATTCCCAAATGGCAGGCAGACCTCTCCTGCCTGGTCCGCTGCTCCCCTCAGCAGAGTATTTCCTCCGCTCTGCCTGTTCTGCTCCCAACTCTGTCTCTGGTGAATCCCCTCACCGCCCCACACCTCTAGCCTCTACCCCAGCTTATATGCATAAATAAATAGATCTTTAAAAAAAAAAAACTCTCTTACACTAAATAAACTTTTCTCTCCTTGCTCTGTCAGTGCATGGAATCTAGATTTTCAAAGTATTCTTATTGCTAGTAAATTTTTCAGCAAGTTTAATTATTTGCTAGAAAAGACAGCTCATGAGATGTGGATATTTGTTGAAAGTATCTGACTTACATTGAGTCTATGGTCAAAGGAAATGACAGCCATTTCCTTTTCTTTGTGTTTTTATCATTAGAATATGTGAAGTTATTTTTTTCTTAGGTTAGTGTTAATTTTTGGATAATATATTTCTTCTCTCAGGTGTGGTCACCATAGTTCTACTTTTAAAGCTTAATTAAAAAAATAATTAACTTAAAAATGATAATAAAATAGGGCCTCCCTGGTGATGCAAGAGGTTAAGTCTTAATGCTATGAAGCTATTGCAGCCACTGCAGCAAGAGTTCGGTCCCTGGGCAGGGAGCTGACCCACATGGCACAGCAGACCTCGCCTGTCTCCCTGCTGCTCCCCCCAGCAGTGTATTTCAGTCGATCCTCCTGTTCTGCTCCCCACTCTGTCTCTGGTGAATCCTCTCAACTCCGCACCTCTGGCCTATCCCCCAGCTCTCTATATAAAAATAAATAAATAGATCTTCAAAAATATAAAAATAAAATGACAGTAATAAAATAAAAATAAAGTAAAAAAAAAGTTGCACCTGTCTTGTTGCCCCCAGTGTTGATTTCTTTATCTACAGAACAGTTGATGTAAGGTGCTTTGGAAAGTTACAGAAATGGTAGGAAAGTAAGTTCATTCCTAACCTTTAATGTAGTCATTAAATCAATGCTAAAAAAACATTTTTAATATTCTTTTTGAAGTTGGTGGTAATTAATTGGTAGCTTAATCAATGTCTCACATGTGGTGTCAGATATCTGCTTTCCTGAAACAAACTTCTCCATTTTCAAAGGCACCGATATTTATTTACATGAAAAAGCTTGAATTCATACATGCACACATACCAATATCATACATGAATATGTATACACATGCATATAGACACACGTATATAAACACATTTATATGCATATATCACACATACACCCACATGCTTATCATGATGTATTTGTAATGATACATCGGTAAATTTGCATCCTTACTTTCCCTATTTCTTATTTTCTTTGAGTCCTACAATGTTCTTATTATGGACTGTTTCACTTGTATGAAATAAACACCCAAACAGAGATAGCACATTTTAGTTTGATTTGTAAAAGTTTATCCAGACAATTAAAGTGCATATTGTTTTCATTTTATCAAGAAATTAGTTAGATGGTACTAAAAAAAAAGGTATTCCAAGAAAGTTCATATTCAATAATCTATGTATTTATTTGGAGACTTTTATTATTGTGCTTGGTGTTGAAGAAACTAATGTGACTAGGGGACTGCCTAGACCTGTAAGATTCTCATGATGTGTAGGAGTGGTGAAGTGGCACAGAGACAAGAGCACAAGAATTGTTTTGGGTTTTTTTGTTTGTTTTTTAAAGATTTATTCATTTATGCATGCAAGAACTGGGGTGTAGGCCAGAGGTGTGGGGGAGTAAGAGGATTCACCAGAGACAGAGTGCGGAGCAGAACAGGCAGACTGACTGAAATACACTGCTGAGGGGAGTAGCGGCTGAGACAGGCGAGGTCTGCTGTGTCATGTGGGTCAGCTCCCTGGCTGGGGATCGAACTCGTGCTGCAGTGGCTGCAATAGCTTCAAAGCACTGAGACTTAACCCCTTGCACCACCAGGGAGGCCAGAGAGCACAAGAATTGTAATGAATGAATATCTGTGTTCATAAACCATTCCAAGTTGCACTGAAACAAATGACTGTGTTAAGCAGCAAGAATGATGGGCCAGTCGTGTTTATAGAGTGCTTCTATGTGATTAATAATCGTTATTATTGATGATTGTGCAGGTAGAAACATTTCTGAACATTGGAACAAAACAGCTAACTTGTAACCTCAGAGCCAACATCAATGGCATCTTTGAGCAGGAACTATATTATCTTATTCTTTTTTTTTTTTCATACTTTGAGTGAGCCAGGGTGAAATTGTTATTTGGTTTAAAATCAAATTGGAAAATATTCTCTGAAGGGTAGTGAAGCCTGTAAAGGCTATTGATGTCTAGGGAAATGGTTTAATAACTCCTTCTTGAGGTTTGGACTTGAATTGTTTTCAGAAGTTTAACATAGAATGACAAAAATGACAGGGGCCCAACATTTCTTAGAATTATAAACCAAGAAACAATGATTTGTTGGACAGTAAAAAAAATATTGACAGGTACATGGATTTTATAGATTACTTGCTATTACTTGACATTGGTAAGCAGAAGAAAAATCTCTGTGGTTGCGTTTTTACAATTCCCGTAAGGGATTCTCCAAATGTCTATAAATGGTCATGATATCGGAAGTATTAAAGCTCTACAGAGCATTTACTGAAATCAGTATAGACATATATTCTTAGTACATGTTTAAAGTATATCAATCATGTGTGGCTGTCATGTGAAATATGCAGGAAGACCTCTTAACATCTAAAAAGTACATTGGTTTTCAGAAAAAGTCATCTCTTCCTTTTTATAGAGAAGTGGGAAATCCTGCCATTTCCCACCGTCCTGGCAATATATAATTCAGATGGATGGATGTAGCCCTAACGAAATACCTTACTAACACATGCATATCTCTTCTCCAAAATGTTTCTTTCAATATATAGTCAATTTCCTTTTTAAAAAAGCTTCCGTTGAAAATATAGTTTGCTATCACAATAAACCTTAATATCTTGTTGGGAGTTTATCAGAATCACATAACAGAATCAATTAACATGCTGTATGTGACATTTCTGTCTAAATTATTAAGCTCTAAAAATGTTTTATTAGTGATCTGTTACCATTTATGCTTCTGAGAAAACAAGGCACAAAGGACTTTTGATGTGGTGGCTCTAGTAAAATGATTCCATTAAAATGAGCTGCTTCTGTGGATGCTGAGTGAAACATTATCTGAAAACTTGGGTACCAGAAGGATGTAGAGGACAACAGAGCAAAGGTAGGATAGTGGAGATAACTAATAATGTCTATTTCCTTTCACCCTACTTTATAATTTTGATCAAAGTCAGAAACGAGCAAGTTCAACATCTTGTATATGCATGCTCCAGGAAGGGTTCATAAAAATGAGTGAAAAACTTTTGAAAAATGAATATTGCTTAATAATATCAGTAATACGGTATAACCCAGGAATACAGTGTCCTTGGAGTCAACATTATATACTCAGGTTCATCTTATCTTGTTGCATTCTACATATTCATAGTCCTTTTGCTACACACTCGCCACTGACAGCTTAACTCATTATAGCAATCCGAGGCAGACAGAAAACATAGTGCAAACATATATCTCCTGCCGTGCACTGTCAGTGAAGGACAAAATAATAACGTAGGGAAATTTCTTCTTGCTCAAGTTGGGTAATATTCCATCCTATGTGTCCAATTCTTTTAAACTACTTATCAGCAAACAGCATTCTGAAATTTTGAATTCAAAATTGAAATAATTTTACCTAACACATAAGGATGAATAGGAAAAATCAAATAGAAGGATGTAAAAGGCAAGAGCATTATGATTTCAAAAATAATTTAAAAATCATTATTTTTCTGTGGCAAAATGCAGAGAATAGAAATTTGTTACAATGATAATAATAGCTAATGAAATTTATTAATTATCTGTATGATTCACTTTTTTGGGTATCATCTGAGTTTTCTATTTCTTCTGGGTTTTATAAAATTGCTATGAGGAAACAATTCAGAGGGGATTTTTGTTTGTGTATATTTGTTTCTGTTAAGGATGGTGGTAGTACCCAAGAATTATTGATTAATAATTCAATTTATTTCATTGCTATTGGTTTGTTTAGGTTTCTTATTTCTTACTGAAAAATTCCACTTTAAATATTTCATCTGCATTATTATAAAAGTTTTCTTATAATTGAAAATGGGCATAACTACAGATCAGCAGAAATTGTACTTTATCAACTTATCTTGTTGTCTATAAAGAGAAGGAAAGATTCCTCCTCACTACTTCATAGATAGAAATAAATCTTGAATGTTTTTATAACTTAACTTTTAATGTCATATTTTTCATTATTTTTTTAATGTGGGATTGTTTAGACATTGGTGTTTTAGTTTCAAACAGTATATTTGTGTGTTTTTGAAAGTTTATCTTTGCTATTGCATCGTAAAGTGTATTCTTTCCTTACTATTTGAGTTATTTTGAGATATCTAAAAAATAGCTAATGCATTTTATGTAACTATTGTTTGTAAGCTTCTGCATGTTAATTATTTATGTATGTGTGTGTGTGTGTGTGTGTGTGTGTGTGTGTGTGTGTGTGTGTAACTATCAAAATAGTTTATCTACAAATATTTGGGACAGTTTCAGATAAAAGAATACAAAATACATGATTACAAGAATAAATGATTATTTGATGTATTTAATTACTATCTTAGTAGTAAAAAATATTTTTCCTTGATTTATGTTTTGCTACTTCAAAATATTTTCACCTTATGAAGAAAAATAAAATTTAAAAGAGGCAATTATTTTTTCTGTTATATTTTTTCACAGGAAGAGTCTTTGTACTATGGAAAGAAATTAATTTAATTCCTAAAAAGTTTACAAAAATAGAACTAACATATAAATCAATAGACTTATAGCGTTCTTCCACTCCTCACATTGTAGTTGCGAGCCAGAGAGCAGCAGGCTCCAAGATCTCCTGCTCAGGATCAGATCAATTGAATTGTCCGCTGAGTATTTGAATCACCGGGTTTCATGATTATTTTAGTAATGTATTAGTTCTTTCCCCCTAGCATTGCCTTTTGAATATTGAGAGTTCAAAGCAGAAACACATGAATATATACTGAAAAATATTGCGGGCCTTTACAAACTGGTTACTGCTTAGTTTCAAGTTCGATTCTCATTTTTATCGTAATAGTACCAAATTTCACTGGGGAAACGGGAAAAACAAACATTGAAAAAAAACCCTGAAATTCTGCTGGTGAACAAAGAGTAATAATTGCATTTCATCATTTTGTTTGTACATTCAACTAAAATTTGCAATGTATTGGCATTTAAAGAGCTCTTATATGATCTGCTTACAGATGTAGTTTTAAGTAGAAAAAACTGAGTGGCAAGCAATCAAGATAACCTTGCAATGTAATGGGTCTGGAGGGATCAAGTTTTACAAGGGAGGGTATTTTTAAACCAAAACATTTCATGACAGTGTTGAAGGTACAGCATTAAAACATTAAGTCATGTTAAGTTACTTCTTCATTCACGTAACACATTTTTAAAAAAGATCATTTGACTCACAATGCCTGCCCTCGCGGAGTTTATATCCCAGTGAGAGGACAGACAATGTACAAACAAAAACACTAAGGGGAAATAATAGTTGTTATATCGGGATACTGCTATAGAAAGAATATAGTTGCAGAGAAAGGCTGAAGGGGAATGACCTTCAACATAGATTGTCTAGCAATGTCTCATTGAAATAAAAAGTTTTATGAACCATGGGAAAGCAGGGCTGGAGTGAAGCTTGCTGATATTTGGAGAGTGAAAATTTTGGGCTAGTATAGGAATAGTTGAAAAGTTCTGTGGCAGGAATGTAACTGCTGCAATCACAGATCATCTTGAAGACCGGTGAGGCATTATGCCAGAAAGCAAATGTTGCAAGGTGAAGGACAAGTCACATAGGGGGCTGAGGTTTTAATAATAAAGTTGCCTTTCATTCTTGGTGAGATAGTAACATTGGAGAAATTTGACCATACACAATGTGCTTTGTCTTTTTTATTAAAGGGATGTTTTGGCTGCTGGATGAAATGTAGATTATATTGAAGCAAAACCAGTCATGAAATTTTTACAAAAATCCCAAGATGATAGTTTGTACTTCAGTGATAGTAGTGGAAAGAGTGAGAAGAGAATAGATGATTGATAGATACGTTTGGAATGTGTGTTGGCTGCCTTTGATGATGAATTGGATATAGTATGTGACAGTCATAAAAGAATAAAGATTTTGGAGTTAGTAGTTGTGGGGGTAAAGTTATTTCTTCAAAAAGCTTAATCTCAATGTATGATAATTGAAATGATTCAAACCAAAAATTAGTGCGTGGTGTTGGAATTAATGACAGTGGTTACTGCTAAGTGAGGCTGGCAACTGAGTCACTGCAGTACTGTATAAAACTGGAGAGATTCTTGCTCTGTTTCTAGAGAGACAGGATGATATGTCCAAAGTAGAGCTCAAGATTATGCATATTAAAAAAACAACAACTATTATTTGGCAGGAAAAAAAAAAAACCTTAATATTAATGGTGTCTTATCTTGTAAATCCAAAATAGAGAGGTATTCCCTAGATCAGTGATGGATAAACTATTGCTTGCAGGTCAGCTGATTTGTTGCATGAATAAAGATTCTTTGGGGAACTCATTTATGCTTTGTCTATGCATTGTCTATGGCTGCTTTTATACTACAGCTGCCAACTTCATTGTTGAGACAGAGACAATATGGTATACTTGTCTAAAATAATGGATCATCTGTTCTTTTAAAACAAGTGTATTGATCTTTGTTCTAGAAAATGTCTTCTGTACAAGGCATGGTACATTTACATGGGTAGGAAAGTTGTTTTGTGGATTAGCTTGAGTAAGTCAGAATAAAGGATGAGAATATGAAGATTGGTAGTAGGTCTCACTACTTGATTTAATTAATTTAAGTACAATTCAGTAAATATACAATGGTCACCTACTTCGTGCCTTTTCTTTATTAGTTGGTCTATTCTGACAAACAACATAGTAGTCATCAGAACCTTCAGAAATGTATGGATGTTTAGGTTGTGTACTGAACAACTCTGGGCTGCTGTTTACATAATATAGATTATGATAGATTTAACATTTCTTAGTTTTTTGTAAAGTAGTATGTCTGATTATTATCTGTTCCTCAGGTATTTCTCACTTTATTCATTATAGAAACCTCAACATTTGAAAGATATTCTTCAGTTTCTGGATGATTTATGAATAATAACTTCTTTAATACTTCTCAAAAACTTTAATGAAATAAAAACTCTGGGTCTATAATTTATGAGAAATTTCTCTTTGATCTTTTCCCTGGACTTCAGATTTAAAATTATTTTTGTGACCTAGAAAGTTCCAGGCTGTGCTGTTTTGCTTGGCTACACCTAAATAACATCAAAATAAACCCTTGGGCAGGAAACATATCAGTGAATAATTGGTTATTTCTCCTCCACATAATCTGACTACTTAACAAAGTGGCTCACCAAAGTATTTCTGTCCTATAAAAGAAAATCGGAAAACCAAGTCATAACAACTAATGAATAATCCATGCTCTCTTATAATTATTTATGTAATGATTGAAAATAAGGAAAATGTTTTAAAGCCAAACAATTCATCTTCAGCTGGTAGTCAGTCAATATCCTTGCTGGAAGAGGTAAGGAGAGTAGGTATAAGAAACTAGAAAGATTTATTCTGTAAGCTATGTAAATAAAATAAAAATGTGCAAAGCTCTAAAATCTTGCTCACTTCATGGAACCAGTAAATACGAAAGAAATCAATGCATTTTTAGCAGCACAAACTCTTACAGTTTATCTGTATCTTATAGTTTACTTAACACACTCACTGTACTTTCCCTATAGAACATCAAGAAGCTTGCAGAATGAAATATACCTGTTGAAATGTGCTTTGTGTAGAGTCTAATAAATCCTAGACTAGCAGACAGTTGAAAAGGGAAGACCCCATGAGCTCTGAGGCAGGAGAATCTAATCCACTGGATAAATTGTTCCATGAAGAATTCATGCTTGTGAAAATACATTATCCTATGACCATACAAGGCCATCGTCCAGGGAAGTTATTGGCAGTGCAAATATCAGTAACAAAAGTGAAATATGCTAGGAAATTGAAGGTGAAGAAAGAAATAAGTGATCAAATAAAAAACATGGAGCTAGAAAAGCCCAATCTGTTCTGTCTGTCTTATTACTAGAACATGGCATCCTGTGATCTGCCTTGGCTGGCACTTCTAAACACTATGCTTAGATAATTTAAAAGATAATTTCAGAGGATTTCCTCCATATAATTTAACAACTGTATCACAAGATAACTCAATGTAGAGGTCGAAAGAAGTCTTAAAGTATTAGTGGTGGTATATGTATAAACGAGTATATATCTATGTATCTATGTGTGTATATATCCGTGTGTGTGTGTGTGTGTGTGTGTGTGTATCCAGAGGACAGAGATTATCAGTTTTAGAGAGGAAATTATTTTTGTCCCATTGTTTTGTTTGCTTCATTTGGTGAACAGCATTTAAAAATTAACCCTAAAAAGCATTTTCTAGAAGTATGGTTCAGTTGAGTTACTCCCATCCATACGAAGCCAAATTAATTTTCTGGCTGACTCAAGCAAAATAAACTTAAAGAAAACAATTTTGCTTTTGGTGGAGTAGGGATGCTATTGACAGGTTTGAGACCTATAATCATGGACTCAAAATAAATATTCAGTCTTCACTTTACCTGCATAAGATACAATTTTAGAACATGTGCTTTGAAAATTGGGGTAAATCCCTGAATATCTTCAGTGGAAATACAAGGTAAATAGTTGGGGTTGTTCGTTCTAACTGGATATTTCACTTGTGTTCTTAAAAGTTTGTAAATGTGTCCCCAATATTTGATGAACATGTCTTATTTGAACACAGGACAGGATTCAGACTTTTTCACCTGTAGACAATGGGTTCATTACCCCATTTTGGAAGGATAATGATGTCACATGATATGGTCCAGCTCCTTAGTAGTGTCAAACTGTGTTATGTGCACTACGACTCGTTTTCTTCCAAATCATCTCTGCAAAATCATCTGCAGGGCATTTTTCTTCATCAGAACAGTAGAGTGATAGTGAAAATGGTATTTTTAAAGGGGACTTATGGGATCAATACTAATAAATATGACCAGGGTTTTGATGCATTGAACCAAATTTCTATTTTTTTCTGACAATTTATTCTTTTTCCCTATTTCATTGTTATATTTCCAAATTTTCTGTATTTCTTGGAAGGACAACATTTTTTGGACAAGTTTAATCTTTTCATCTTCTGCATGATATAAGTCTCTCCATCTGTCTAGTCTTCAGATTCATTGTACTGTTTCCCTTCCATGGAGCGAATGTGCTTACATTGGCTGTGTCCCAAGCTAAAGAAAATAACAACAAACCCTCCTCTCTGTTTCCTTCTCAAAATAGTGTTATCTTTGCTTCAACTCACCAAAAAATAAATCTTAAAGTGAATAATTTTCTCAAGTTGTATTCACTTCCTTTTTTCTCATCCATTCGCCCTCCTAGTTTCAATCATGTCTACCACCTGTCTTGAAAATCTGCTCTCTATAAGTCTCAGTGACTTATAGACATCAAATCCTCTGGTTTATGCTAAGTATTCTAAATATTGGTTAACATTAAGTTCCACCCCTATCCTTCAAAACCTACTCTTGAAACACAAGGGCTGAACTTCTGTAAGCCATACCAATAGACTTCCTTGGCTAAATTTTGGCTAAATTCTGCCAAAGAGAAAGAAGAATGTGAGTTTTGGAAGATAAGATAAAGAGAAGTCTTAACTCGCTGAGGCATGTGGAAGTTGAGATGTGGAGCTCTGTGCCTAGTTTGGAGTGTGTTGCTTCATGGGAATTACCCAGATACACATGCTGGTGGTTGAGAAGCGTTTTCTTGCTTTTCAGAGCTCAGGACATCAGCTGAAAATCCCTAGCCTTCCACGGCCTCCCAAGGAGCGCAAAAGCCTCCAATAAATTGTTCTAAACTCTCTTTTTTGCTACATGAGACAATTCATGCATATTCTTTTTTCCTGATTCATTTTATGGAAATAGTCACTAACTTCCTAGAATTCTATGAAATATTTAGAAAGTGTCCTTGCTTTTCTCTTCCTTTAAAAAATGTCTTGTCTTGATTTCTGAACCTTTACATACACTTTCTAGTTTTCAAATTAATCTTTCTTTCACTGGCTCTTCCTCTTTCATTTACTCTGGAAATGAAGCACTATGTACAATCATTTCTCAGTCCCTCTCCCCCTTAATTTATGGGCATTTCTTCAATTATATTATATGATTCCATAGCAGCACTCTTTAAATGTATGCAAACTTTTTATTTCTAGGCCTCTCCTCCCTACTGAATTCTGGACCACCACTGACACCTGCTATTAGATATTTTTATAATTATAGCTCAGAGGCATGTACATTTTAACAAATCACTTATTAGATTTTCCTCACTCTTCCTGAGTTTGCTGTGTCAATCAATGACACTGGCATATTCTGTTATTCATGTTTTATGTCGTTTAAACCGCAACTCTGTGGAGTACTTCTCATTTTACATTTTCATACATTTTGCCCCTATCACCTTAATTTTCCTGTCTGTTATTTTATAATTCATTTTCTCATTATCCTTGGTCCTGATTAGTTTGCCTGCTTCTGACCATCCCTTCCACCCTCTTATTGTGGTAATAACACGTCTCAAAACTCACTTCTGATCAGAAACCTCAGGACTCGAAGTTTTCTAAAGTTCTTCTTCCTGAATGCAAAATAAAATCCCATATTTTAATCCTGAAATGTAACTGTTCTTACATTCATTTTTGCCAAATCTGTCTTATTATCTTTTCCCTTTCCCTATATGTTTATCATTTATATCAAATCACTCAATAACAGCAGATTATTCACCATTCTCCCTAAATTTACCATTCTTGTCCTTACAAATTTATACTATCTAGCTTGACATTTTCTTCTTTATTCTGAAAGACACATCCATATTTCTAAGTAAATTTAAAAGGCCCATTTCTGTATAAATGTGCTTCTTAGACTCCCTAGTAAGAATTGGCCTCCCTTTTGGGCTAGCGTCTAAATTCAAAGTATTTTTACTCCTTTGGAGATGCTATCCCATTAATTGCTTTAAAACTATATGTAGGGCCTTCCTAGTGGTGCAAGGGGTTAAGTCTCAGCACTATGAAGCTGTCACCAGCCACTACAGCATGAGTTCAATCCCTGGTCAGGGAACTTCCCACATGGCGCAGCAGACCACTCCTGTCTCGCCCGCTGCTCCCCTCAGCAGTGTACTTCAGTAGATCCGCCTGTTCTGCTCTCCATTCTGTCTCTGGTAAATCCTCTCACCCCCACACCTCTGGCTTATACCCTAGTTCTTGAATGCATAAATGAATAAATCTTAAAAAAAAAAAAAACGATATGCGTCTTCTTGCCTATCTTTCTTACCAGACTGTGAAAGCCGAAAGGAGGAGCTCACATTAACTTTGCCTCATAGCACCTCAAAGAGTGCAGACATTGCAGACACTTCATAAATGCTTGTTGGATTGAATAGAATCCCATGAAACTTTAATAAATGTGTACCTAGGCGACAGTGACAGAGATACAGTGGCCCTTCTCCCTACCTGTCAGCAGCTCCACCTTGAAGCCCACTTTCTGGGTCACGCGTGGAAGACAGCAGTCAAAGGAAGCAGACAAAAGGAACCAAAGGGCTTTCCTCAGCAGCAGGAGCAGCAGGCAGCGGGCAGACATGTCTCATGTCCCCTGGGTGTGCTCGTTGTATTTGCAGCTCCTCCGGATCCTGAGCGTGGGAGGAGGTGTAGAATTACCGGCATGGTAATGACGTGGATTACAGCACACTGGGCCAAAGTGCTTTGGGACCTGGTTGTGCTGCTGATTTCTTCCCGCCATGCACCTTAGGCTCAATGAAACAGATACTTTTTTTTTTAAAGATTTATTTATTTATTTATGCATACAAGCTGGGGTGTAGGCCAGAGGTGTAGGAGGTGAGAGGATTCACCAGAGACAGAGTGGGGATATGAACAGGAAGATTGACTGAAGTACACTGCTGAGGGGAGCAGGAGGCGAGGCAAGAGAGGTCAGCTGCGCCATGTGGAAATCTCCGTGGCTGGGTATCGAACTCGTGCTGTAGTGGCTCTGGATAGCTTCATGGTGCTGCGCTTAACCCGTTGCGCCACCAGGGAGGCCCAATGAAACGGATACTTACAAATAGAACCTACAAGCAGCAGCATCTAAAACGATGACATCCCAACCCTAAAAGTCCACCTTGTATTAATTTAGCTTTTGAAATTCTAATTTTTAAAAAAAAATTGATATAATTTTGCATTATAATAGTATGTAAATTTCAGGTGTCCATCTCAGGTGTTGCTTGAGAATCAACATGTGTATCTACTACATCAAGTTCACTGCTAAATGGCCAACTCCATCCTTTAACCATGCCATTGTCCTCTTTTTCCCAATTTGTCCACTGCGCTTTCCCCTTTCCTTCTGGTCACCATTGATTGATCTCACAGTGCAGGACCTAATTTTTGTTTCATTTGATTCATGTAGAGAAATCAAATAAACAAATGAACCACATAAAACAAAAATGAACTTTTGGACTATAAAACCAATTACTGGTTCCAAATATAAACTAGGTAGCTAACATGGCTCCCCCTCCAGGTAATGATAAGAATAACAAACAGTGTAAGCCAAGAAACATGTAGTTAGCAAACCAATTTCATGCACATGGTTTCACTGAGATTTCTCAACCCTCTTGAGGTGTTTGGAGGGCATGCACTTTTATTGTATCTTTATAGTGTGACACTTAGCAGTGAAGGGTGTGGACGCTAGATTCAAATCATTCTATATTTTTATTTTTTTAAGATTTATTTATTTATGCATACAAGAGCCTAGGTGTAGGCCAGAAGTGTGTGTGTGTGGGGGTGGAGGGTTGGTGAGAGGATTCACCAGAGACAGAGTGGGAAGGAGAACAGTTGGATTGACTGAAATACACTGCTGAGGGGAGCAGCGAGCAAGAAAAGAGAGGTCTGCTGTGCCATGTGGGAAGCTCCCTGGCCAGGGATCGAACTCGTGCTGTAGTGGCTTCAGATATAGCTTCACAGTGCTGATACTCAACCCCTTGCACCACCAGGGAAGCCCCCCAATTCATCCTCTATTTAACATTCATCATTGCCAGTTACCACCATGCCTCCAGACATATTGAGACATATTACTAAACATCTGTAACAGTTAATCTGTGTCATCTTGACTAGATCAAGAATGCCCGGATAGCTGGTTATTTCTGGGTGTGTGTGAGCATGTTTTTGGATGAGATCAGCATTTGAATTGTTAGAGGGCAGGGTGAGAGGCATCTCAGAACCCCAAAACTTCTCTCTCTAAATAGGTTCTGCCATCCTTCGCATCAAGACAAAACATACTCTAGTGTGTAAGATCTTTAATGGATTGGAACTTTAGTACAGTTATAGTGTGCAATACAGAAAAGGGGAAGAATAAAGTTTCCAAATCAAGCATCCAAAGTTACCCATCCTCTCGTGGGTAAATGCCCATCCAACCAAACAGGGTTGGCCCGAAGCAGGGACACTGAGGTCTGAAAACCTGCTGCAAGTCTAAGGCATCTCCTGGTAGGGACCAGTAGGAAAGGGACAGAAGGGGCCCAACATGTCTAGGATAGAAGGAACAAAATCAAAATCAAGATAAAAACTGCCATTGTTAACCTCCCCAAGGGTCTCTCACCCACATCTGTTTCCAGCAGTCCAGGGCCAAAAAGCCAGTGCAGCTTTTCCCCTGGTCTCTCTGCTCCGTGTGCCTCCTCCGCTTCTCCTTCTGGCTCTCCATCCTGCTTCCTTCCTTCCCCAGTCTCCTCTCCAGCTTCTCCTTCCACTGCTCAGCTCCACCCTTTCTTGGGTGGGGCAGGGAACTTGGAACCTCCCCTTCCCCTGGGAACTGCCCTGGTACAGAATCAGTGGGCTCAATAAATATGGTAGCACAACACACCTCCCGAGGGGATGAGCGTTCTCCCATCCATTGACTATCTGGATAAAACAAAATAGGCAGAAGACAGAGTTGTCCTCTTTTCTGCGTCTTTGAACTGGCATATCTCATCTCTCATCTTCTCCTGCCTTCAGGCTGGAATTTACTGGCATATCTCATCTCTCATCTTCTGCTGCCTTCAGACTGGAATTTACTTCATTGTCTCTCCTGGTTTCAGGCTGAATCACATCACTGACTTTCCTGGTTTCCAGTTTGTACACAGCAGATTATAGGGCTTCTCAGCGTCCCTATCACATGAGCCAATTCCTCATAATAAATCCCCTTTCATAGCTTATTGATTCTGCTTCTCGAGAGAACGCTGGCTAACACAATATCCTCAGTCTCTTCTCTCTGTCTCCATTCTCTATTTCTAATGGACACTAACAACATTAATTGTCCATTCAGGATGTTGTGATTAATTCCCTAAAGATTAAGTGACTAAATTTCATAAGGTTCACTTACATACCTCCAGATAGTAGAGGAAGCTAGGAATTGTCAAAGAAAGGAAACTTTGGGATGACAACCTTGATAAATCATCTCTCTAACTGTTAAAATTTGGGTATGGCACAGATTATTTCTGAGCTGCACTTTCCTTTTTTGAAAAACTGAAACTGGTCCTTACTGTCACAGTTTATATAAATATTAAATACTATAATACATTTGAAAGTCTCCTCTCTGGTGCAAAGCTGTACTTGCAGAATTCAATCAATAAATAATAGTTTCCTTCATCTTTCCATAAAGCTTCTTTTATTTTTCATCTGTAAAATGGAGATAAATATGACCTTGCCTGTCAGTTTTATGGATTTATTTTTGAGGTCAAATTAGATAAGGATTATCCTTTAATAACATTTTAAAGTGCTTAGCTTTTATCAGATTTCTTTCTTTCCACTTATCTATCAATATGTCCATTAAGAAAACTTGTTGATTCTCTTCAAAATACAGCAAGGCGTTGCCCACTTTTCCTTTCCCTGCTGCTCCACGCTGCTTGAGTCCCCGCCATCTTTCCTGGGGCAACCAATGCTTCCCACAAGCATTTCCTATCTCTCGGTGGGAGTAGGGTTACCCGTTACTGCCCATGTTGAGTCATACCTTTGCTCATCCCTCAGGAGATACACATTTCAGCGTAGAAGCAGATGTGTGGTGCAGTGTTTTCTGTCATTTGTCCTCCTGCAATCAGGGACTGCGAGATCTTCCTGATCATTAACCACGAATCCCCTCTTGGCTCATTTCCTCTCACTCATATCAACCTCCTTGTTATTCTTTAAATGCTGCTTAGATTTCCGTTGTGAGTCCCTTTCAAGGCTCTCCCCATGTCCTGGACCCTCTTCCTTCAGGTATCAACAAATGAGTAACAACTAGAGCCAACTCTGTAAGTACGTTTCGCTTCACTCCTGATTCCCTTAATTCTGCTTCACGTTTATTTATTTATTTATTTATTTTTTAGTCAACATATTTGCTAACTTATAACACATTTCATAACTTACTTGTAATGTTTATGTCTTCTGGTTGGTCTCATACCCTGGGCATATAAGTTCTACCAGAGATTTAATTTTTGTTGATGAATGAATTCCAGATTTCTAGTATAAATCATCAATAAATATTTGTTGATTTGAAATGAATTGATAGAGACAGAGGTGCCATTTAAAAAAAATATTCACTTTCAAATTACTGTCAAAGGACTCAGTGCCCTATACAGCTTCATACCCATGAGGAGTAGTGATCAGACCATTACCACTTATATTTGCTACATTAACTTTTGGTCTTTACAGAAGCAGCCAGCCTCTCCTGTAATTGTAGCTGCTGTCCACAATTGCATTAGCATCTTTTGAGAGAAATAGAAACACAGAGCTGATTTTTCAGAGTTCTGATAAAAAATGCATTGCTCTATGGCTGAGTGTACATCATTTTCTTATATATTAGAAGCTAATGCTCCTATCCCACATGAAGGTAAAAGCCATATGCCAGGTAGTTATACATCCCTGGAGAATGGCCCCTAAAATTGCAAGCTAGTTTGCATTAAGGTTGCCAAGTTCTCAAATTCTGCTGGCAGAAATGCATCAACTATTTTAAAAGGAATTATACACAATGAACCCTCAGTATGAAAATAGAGTGGTACATAGCAGTTTTTAGTAATTAAAAATCAAGCATGCTTTCATCTATACTTTATAATTTGCATTAATAAATATTTTTGAGAAGCACTTCTAACATGACACACATGAAGTTTTCCCATGTCTGGATGTAGAACTTCCCCTAAGGTGACCAGAATGAAAAATACCGTGAAGCAAATGGCTCTGGCAGAGAAAATTGGGAGGTTTCCTGGCAACCACGAAACTCTTTGGTAGGGGTTACAGGTTAAAAAATTGTCAGAAGAGGCAGAAAAATAAGACACTAAACTACCCCAAATAGAAAGAATGAGACTGAGACAAAGACCTTGGCAGGAGAAGGCTCTTGCTGTGGCATCAGTGATGTCCAGTGATGTCCACGCGGCCTGCAGGAGAAATTCACACAGCTTTTTTTTTTATTTTATTTTTGTACATCTCGGAGCTTTCATTCATCCTTTTTTTGTTCATGTTTCTCTTCTGCTCTCCTGTTTGTACTAAGTGAACTCTGTGTGTATGTTTGTGTGCATGTGAGTTAGTGTTTGTGGGTGCCCTGAGTGCCCACGTGTCGGGGAGGAAGTGGTGTTGATGGTCAAGGTGTAATGCAGGCAGGATGGGAAGCAAGGACAATGGTTAATGTCCACCACAAAGTATTAAATTAATGTATCTTGACTTTTTCTTTGATCTTCCTTTTCCCTTTCTCTTCTCTTCTTCCTATTTTCTCAGGACCAATCAGATTTTATTTCATTATTAGCAAAAGGTTAATACATGTGACAATGTATCATTGCTTCCGTTCCCAAAGAACAATAACTTCAATGAAGAATTTTCAGATATCTTTGCAGAAACAACTTGTTTCAGTTTATATGTGTTCTTTGGCTGGAATTATTTCAGAAGAAAGATGTAATCAGATATGATAAGAAAGATAAAGTCTCCTTTTATTGATCATTGTAGCAAGGAAATACAGACTCACATGCCATTTTTATTGTCTTATTTTATTTATTGTTTTAAGGATTTATTTATTTATGCAGACAAGCTGGGTGTAGGCCAGAGGTGTGGGGTGGTGAGAGAATTCACCAGAGACAAAGTGGGGAGCATAACAAACAGACTGACTGAAATGCACTGCTGAGGGCAGCAGTGGGAGAGGCAGGAGAGGTCTGCCGCACCATGTGGGAAGCTTCCTGGCTGAGTATTGAACTCATGCTGCAGTGTCTGCTGATAACTTCATAGTGCTGAGACTTAACCCGTTGTGCCACCTGGGAGGCCCTATTGTTTTGTTTTTTAATGAGATAACATTGGTTTACATCACTGTAATATATTCTTGGGGCACAGGTTCACACTTCTTCCGATGTAAGTCACCACACCACAGCCCCCTCGCTGGTACCTATAGTTCCCACATAGTACACCTTGTCCCCTCCACACCTGTTCTTCGCATTCCCCCTCCTACCCCAGGCACATCCTATATGCAGTCAGATTTTGAGTTTGTTGTTGGGTGTTTTGTCTGACCCTTTGTTC
The DNA here is from genome assembly GCA_004024925.1 of Scalopus aquaticus. Taxonomy (NCBI): domain Eukaryota; kingdom Metazoa; phylum Chordata; class Mammalia; order Eulipotyphla; family Talpidae; genus Scalopus; species Scalopus aquaticus. The sequence continues at coordinate 51,621 of PVIJ01001874.1, forward strand.
TGTTCTGTATTCTACATGAGGGAAATAAAACATTACTTATCATCTCCTTCTAGTTTATTGTGTGTAGCAAAATCCCCTCCAATTATATCCATATTATTGAAAATGGCCAAGAGTTCCTTTTTTTTAAGAGCTGCATAGAATTCTATTGTGTATATACACTATATTGTCTTACCTCACCCATATGCCATTGGGCACTTAGGTTGTTTCCATAGCTTGGCTATTATAAATAGTGCTACAATAAACAGGGCGCATATATCACTTTGTTGTAGTGTTTGTGCGTCCTTCCGGTATTTAACTAGGAGTGGAATTGCTAGGATTTAAGATAGATACTTGCAAAGTTTTGAGAAGAATCCAACTGTTTACATAGGGGCTGTAACAATTGAAATCCCCACTGAAAGTGTATGACGTGTCCTTTTCCTCCACACCCTGTATCTGGTCTTTTTGCTCTGGGCCATTCTGTGAGATGGCATCTCATTGTGGTTTTGATTTGCATTCCCCTGGTGATAAGTGATGATGAACATTTTTTTAATATGTTTGATAGTCATCTGTATTCGTTCTTTGGAGAAATGTCTATTTCCCTTTCTTGCTTTTGCTGCCCATATTTTTCACTGGGTTGTTTTGCTTTATTAATTTGTATGAGTTGTTTGCATATCTTGGTCCCCTGTAAGATGTGTAATAAACAAGTATTTCCCCTCATTTATAGGGTTTTTTTTATTTTTTATTTTTTTAAAGATTTATTTATTTATGCATACAAGCTGGGGTATATGCCAGAGGTGTGGGGCAGCGAGAGAGTTCACCAGAGAGAGTAGGGAGTAGAACAGACAGATCATCAGAAATACACTGCTGAGGGGAGCAGCGGGCAAGGCAGGAGAGGTGTGCAGCGCCATGTGGGAATCTCCGGGCTGGGCATCGTCGAACTCGTGTCACCCCTGCCAACAGCTCCACAGCGCACCACTGCACCACCAGGGAGGTCCTATTTATATTTTAAATGATAGTTTACTTCAGATTAGTTTGCTGTAGAAATTCTTGCTTATTTTTGCTTCATTTCCCTTGCAGTTGGAGTTGAGTCCCCAAAGGCATTCAAGAAATCATTGTCATTGGGGTTTTGCTTATGCTTGTTTCTATGTATTTTATAGCTATAGGCCTTAAATCCAAGGTTTTTTGTTTTGTTTTGTTTTGTTTTTTAAAGATTTGTTTGTTTATTTTTTTATTTATTTATGTTAGGCCAGAGATGGGAGGGGTTGAGAGGATTCACCACAGACAAGAGTGTGGAGCAGAACAGGAAGATTCACTGAAATACACTGCTGAGGGGAGCAGTGAGCAAGACAAGAGAGGTCTGCTGCACCATGTGGGTTAGCTCCCTGGCCAGGGATCAAACTTATGCTGCTGTGTTGCGGTAGCTGTGGATAGCTAAGACTATCTGCTAAGACTACTTCATACTGCTAGGACTTAACCCCTTGCACCACCAAGGAGGCCCTTCTTTAATCCATTTGAATATTAACATTTGTATATAGTGGGAGATGGTTGGTTGGTTTCTTTCTTTTGTATGTGGCTTCCAGTTTTTCTCAACACCATTTGTTGAGGTTGTCCTGTTTCTAAAGTATACTTTTGTCTACTTTGTTATAGAATAACTGTTTCTATAAATGTGGAGTTATTTCTGGGCTCTGAATTTTATTGCATTGAGCTTTGTGATTAGTTTTATTCAAGTACCATACTGTTTTGTTCACTATAGTTTTATAGTATAGTTTGAAGTCTGGACATGTGTTAGCTCCACTCTTCCCCTTTTTTAAAGATAGATTTGTTTATTCAGGGCCTTTTGTTGGTTCATGTAAATTTCAATAATATTTCTTCTATTTTTTTGAAGAATTCCATTGCCATTTTCGCAGGGATTGCTTTGCTGTAAACATAGGTATTAGGGAATACTGCTATCTTCAAAACAGCCACAGGTCAATAGCAGTGGAAAGAGGGGCTTACAAATATTTCCTTTGTGAATGGGTGTCATTGTTTACATTATTTGGGGGAAAAAAAGAAATTTAGAGAGTTCTGGAGTTGCTTCACTAAAGCCAGCAGCATTATTGCACTATCAATATAACATTCCTATATAAAGATTTGTATCTTTGTACAAAGATGAGCACATGGCAGAGATTAGCTTACTATAGGAACTCTCTTACCATAATCAAGAGATCTTTGATAATAGTCATTGATATATTATCTTAATGATCTGAAATGAGACTTTGCTTCATTTTGTTCATTTTTCTACAAATGTTGTTGCAAAGAGAAGGGAGAAATGGAAAAAAGGTAAGGCAGAAACAGAGAACAAATATGAACATATTTGTTCAGAATGTCCTTATTTAGATTATGTACACTTACAACAATCCTTAGTCAAAAAGGATTCCAGTTAGATATTTGGATTAAAGATGTAATAAAGAGATGGTGGAATCCATATATTTGAGAATTCTCAAATCTATGACCAACCGTTCAAGTGACTGTAAAGCATGTATTTATGAAGTAAGACAGCAAAGTATTGTTAAATGTCATCTTTCCTAAATGAAGAAGCCATGGCAATTCAAAAAGATTAGAAGTAAAGAAAACTAGGCTGTGTATGAGAATCTTGATTGCCAAAATGAGAATGCTGAGATAATTTACCAGAATCTCCATGAGGAAAAAAAAAGTCTTAAGACTGATTTGAGGGAGTATGGAAAGACATGCTATAAATTAACAACAGCTAGGTATTTTCCAACTCTTCTCAAAATGGTAAATAAACCATGTGAATTTAAAAGGTAAGGTGATGGCTCAAATGAAATGCAGTCTTGACAAATCCACATTTCAAAACATAATTAAAGAACTGTCAATATATAAAGCAGACTGAAAAGCATTACTCTGGATATATTACTCTTAAGATTTGCAAAATCTCTACAGAATTGAGGACAACATTTCAAAATAAATAAGATGGGATTTTACTCATATGGATATACAATAAAATATCTATTAAATTTATTCAAAATAATTCCCTCTGAGTGTTCCAGTATATCACTACAAATTCTTCCTCACCCAAAGAGTCTATTTTAATGTGAAGAAGGAATTCAGTTCAATGGTTTACTTACAAATTTTGATAAAACCAATAATTAAAAAAGGTTTAATATTTTGTTGTTCTTGGAGCATAGTAAATACTGAAAACATTTTGTTGAAAAAGTCAAGGGATGAAAACATAAGCTAGGGCCTATGAAATACGCAGAAGAGGACTAGGGAAACCAGACATGCTCATGTGCTGAAATGTCTTTTGGATCCAGAGGTTTTAGTATAAGACTTAGGAGGTAGAAAGGGAAAAAAGGAAAAAATATGGTTTAAAATAGGGACAACTAAGAGACGATAAATGAACACACACACATACCCACACACACATACACAGACACACACACACATACAGAGGTATATGTGGTGATCTAGTCCATCTTCATTGTCCCAGACATCTTTTACCAATAGTCACTTTACTCTAACAAGACAAAACTAAAGTTTTCTTCTAGAGAAACTGACGAACTTTTTGGAGAGATCTGGACCTGAAAGGATTGCAGTTGGCACTCCAGAGTATGTGCTAAGGTTTCCGGTCTAATAGATGAAAATGATAAAGAAAAATTAATAGAAATGGCAGAGGAATATGAGGCAGAGGATTGATGGAGTTATATTTGACTGCAAGAGTTTTCAAAAGGGCGAACAAGGAAAATAATCAACGTGACTATGAGAAGACATTTGCCGGGGAAAGGACAACACAAATTATATACTGAAAGCACAAAGCATTTAAGTCAGAGGAATGGGGAATACTTCATGAAACTTCAGAATAGAAAGAATGAAGGAAAGATCCTAACTGATTTCAGAGAAAAAAATAATTTCATAGAAAGGAATAAAAATCAAATGTTTCAGGGTTTGGTTAAATTTTATCAAGAGTAGCTGGTAGAAAAAAGCAGGCAAACACCCTCAAAGTTCCAATGACACATTAACTAGAATTCTATACTTAATTAGAAAATCAGTCAAGGGTTATGGCAAAGCAAATGTTTCAGACATGTGAAGATTGTCTTAGATTTAATAAATAATTTTTGAGTTACAACTATGTGCCAGGAATTCTGGAAGGCACTGAGATAGGTTAGTGAATAAGATAACAAGGACCCAGTTGAATGAATCATACAGTAAAATTCCAATAGGAAATAGTGATGGTTGACAGAAAACAGCCCTTCAAATTTTCTGTTGATGACTATGTGAATACCAGGGACCTTCCTTGAATCATGGTTGTTTTTAACATCCTTGTTCCTTTTATATCTATTGAACAATTGGTAAGCCAAGACTTTATGATAGATGGCAAAATGCATGGAAGTCTCTGTCTCACTCTCTCTCTCACCTCACTCCCTCTCTTCTCACCCACTGCTTTTGCTTCTTTTTCATGTTCAATTTCCCTGACTTTGTGATAGTTAAAACACTATAAAGTCTTTCTCAAATCAGTCTCCCATTTTGTATACCATTACACAGCTGCTCTAGATTCTTTGCTACCATTCTTTTCTGAAACAAGTCCTAGAGAAATACCTAACTTTGTGACTAAATCATTTTCTGTTACCCTGTTTCTGAATTTAACTTGGTTATGTAACTAGGGATTGTCTTTAATTCATTATTCCATAGTTAAAATAATTGTGGGTTATTATTTACTTTTTAAATATTAGTTTGTTGTTTTTTTGTTGTGTTTTTTTTTTCCCCTGACTCCTCATAGTAATTCTCTCCCATCTTAAGCTCTGTTTGCTATTTTGGGCAAGCATGCCGCTCTGCTCCCTGCTGGGATCCATAATTGTTCTTTGGCAGAGGGTCCTGGCGTGCTTAATCATTGCTCTGAACTTTCCATAAGCCCAATTAGCAAACAGCAGTGGTGCAAGGGCGCTTCTCAAGCAAACCTCAGAGTTGCCCTCCGTGAGTTTTCAAATTTGCAGTGACTCACTATAATTATAGTTTTTCATAATTATAAATCATTTATTTCTATGCAAGTTTTAATCATGATATTATAGTATCCTTATAACTCTGAACATAGATGAAGCTAATGCTTATTAAGAAACACTGACCTAACTCAGTAAATATTTACCAGAGATTAGTTGATGGTGTTCTTAGTATTCCAAAAACACAACATCGTTGATTCAAGGAAGATGGAAACATCATAGAGATAAAATTTACCTAAGTTTTGCAAATAATATCTTGATAGAAAATGTGAGTAAATCTCAGTAGCAGGGCCTCCCTGGTGGCACAGTGGTTAAGCGCTGCGCTGTGGAGTTGTGGGCAGCAGCGATGCAAGTTCGACGCCAGGTCGGGGGAGAATCCCACATGGTGCAGCGGCAGACCTCTCCTGCCTCGCCCGCTGCTCCCCTCAGCAGTGTATTTCTGATCTGCCTGTTCTGCTCCCCGCTCTGTCCCTGGTGAGCCCACTCGCCGTCCCACACCTCTGGCCTGTACCCCAGCTTGTATGTATAAATAAATAAAATCTTTTAAAAAAAATCTCAGTAGCATATGAAAAGTTTCTTCGTATTTTATGCCATCGGGCATGTAATTTCTTTACTTTGCAGGAAATGCAAATTTAAGAAAAATGAAATACAACTGCATACGAGTTAGAATTCCAAGATATTCGACACTGACAAGAGCAAATGCCGGTGGGAATGTAGACCAACAGGAGCCATCAGCCATTACTGGTAAGAATGCAAACTGTACAATCACTTTGGGAGACTGTTTGGTAGATTCTTACAGAACTAAAAGTGCTTTTACCATACAATCCAGCAATTTTGCTTCTTGGTGTTTACCCAAAGGAGCTGAGAACATAGGTCCAAACAAAAGCCAACACAAGAATGTTTAGAGCAACTCTATTTATAATTGTCAAAACTTGGAAACAACCAAGGGTCCTTCAGCAGGTGAATTAATAAATAAATGATCGTCCATTCAAACAACGGAATTTTTATTCAGCACTAAGAGACCATGTGCTATCAAGTCTTGAAAAGACATAGAGGGACATTAAATGCCTATGGTTAAGAAGCCAATTTAAAAGGGCTACCTATTATGGGTACGATTCTTACTACATGATTTAATTTAGTATCCAAATATGTTTCAATTTCTCAGTAATACGTACCTATTTTCAATCTGCTATGCCAAATTTTACATGTTACATATACTAAACATTGGTTCCTTTGTGCGAAATAGTGATATAAGCACAATGTCAGAAGGAATGATTATGGAGATAGTCAAAATACAATAAAAGTCTAGATTTGTTAATATAGAAGTGATATATAAATACCTAGAATAAGTAAATAAGTATTTTACTTCCATTAAACTGAATTTGTACCTATAAATTTGTACATGTGGGCATGCTTGAGTGGACATATTGATAAGCTGACTACCATCTGTGTGTGTATATTATGAGCCAAATATTCAGATAAATACTTTACATGCATTGCCTCATTTGACCGTATGATAACCCATGTGTTACTTTACATTATCTTCATTGTATAAATGAGAAAACTGGGGTTTTAAAGTATTCCTTTTCTTTATAGTCATTAAATTATAATATCTGATGAATTTTTCTCCCTCTCAGTATGATATAAGCATATTGAGAACTGGTTCCTTGTTCATTTTTCCTACTCTTACACTCCTGTCTCATATTACTAGGCCATAGCATAGCATGTGTTCAAAATACATTTTACAAATGCTGTTTTTCTTTCCTGGTTATTGTTAACAATTTTAGTTATGAATTCACTGAAGTGGATGGTTTAATGTTACTATTTAATATATAATCACCTCCCAAAACCTTGAACAAGAAGTTGATAATTTGGGATGCTGTGTTGATGTTTATGCTGTCAGGCTACCCGCTATTGACTTGAACAAGTTATTTAATTACAGATCTCATAGTTTATATTTATAACTCTTGAGGGGCTTTAGTGTGATTTTTTTATATTGCAGCATATATCATATACTATGTCTCTAACATTCAATACCCAAGAAACACTTAGTAATCTAGAGAACCTTCAGGATTTTACATTAATCCTTAGAATAAATGTATACTATGCTTTCTTGAGGGGAATTAGAAAATCGAAGGGCTTGAGAGAACAAAAGTTGCCCCCGGCTACAGTGACCTCTACCGTCATCCTCAGGGGCACATGAGGTTGTAAAGCACATTGATGATAAGGCCACAGTCCTTAGAATGTTTCCAGAGGAAGACACAGGCAGCACTCATCTTTAGGAAACACTTCCCTGAGCCCCACTATGAGGCCTACTATACCTGTCCTTCACTGTGAACAAATTGGTCTCTGTGACTCAGGAGTTGGGCCACCAGACTACTCAACTTCAAGTGCCATGAATGAAGTGATTTAATGTTATGGACAGATGTGAAGCTAAATTAAAACTTGGGTTTCTTTCTGGCTTATTTCACTGAGTATAATCCCTTCCAGCTCCATCCATGTTGTTGCAAATGGCATGAGTTTATCTTTTTTTGATTGCTGAGTAATATTCCATTGTGTATATTTACCACATCTTCTTGATCCAGTTATCTATTTTTGGACATTTGGGTGATTTCCATATCTTACCTATCGTAAATAGTGCTGCAATAAACAAACCAGAAGGAAAAGAAAATAAAGGATGGTTTCACTTATAGGAGGAATGTAGGGGAACCAAATATGGGACCGGGAAAAAAGAATAGCAATAAAAAAAACAACAAAACAAAAATAAACAAACAACTATAAATCAGAGACATTTTGCAGTGGAGGGGGAGGGAGAGGATCAAAACAGGGGAGGGAAGAGCACAAGGGACTATGGTGATGGTGCATGGGTGACTTGGTGGTGGGAATTACACGGGGACTACACCTGAAAGAAGGAAGCAAACATTGTACAAGTAGGAAGAATGATGTAAAAAAAAAAACTTAAAAAAAAAAACAACCAAAAAAACAAAAACAAACAAACAGAAAAGACTTGGGTTTCTGTCTTGGCCTAATCCTGAGAACTAATTTAATTTTGCGAAGGATACACACTTCTCATCCAGATATAGGAAATGTACTAGTCGTTTCAGCTTGCTATCAGTATTAAAAAAAAAGCTTGGGTTTTCTTTTTACAAGCTATCACCCATTATCTAAATATAAGATATTTTTAAGTAATTGTTTATGAGTGCACCACATTGATCTAAGTACAAGTGTGGGCAATCGGAGTGATGATCAGGGATGGGTGGGGCTGATGGTTGTGGTGGGCGGCAGTGTGGGTAGAATGAAAATACAGTAGCTAAGCGCTGTGCTGTGGAGTGGTCGGCAGCGGGACGAGGGTTCAAAGCCCGGCGGGAGATTCCCACATGGCGGGGCGGATCTCTCCTGCCTCGCCTGCTGTTCCCCTCAGCAGTGTACTTCCGTCACTCTGCCTGTTCTGCTCCCTGCTATCTCTGGTGAACCCCCTCACCACCCCACGCCTCTGGCCTGTACCCCAGCTTGTATGCATAAATAAATAAATATTTTAAAAAAAGAAAATACAGTAGCTACAACATGAGTGACTTTAATTTTCTTTCTGTAAATATTTAATTATTCTTACTATTTATTTCATTGTATTTATTGAGGTAACATTGGTTAGCATTGTAAATGGTTCAGAGGTCTAGGTGTACACCTTTCAGGTGTATGTTGCCCCACCACACCCACTGCAAGGGCACCTCCGCCATACTCCACAGACCCTCCCCCTCCCCCACCCTCCCTGGAAGCTTTGATTCTCTGAGTATTTATGACTGTATATTAAGCCTTTAAAAGGAAATGACCGCTGTGTAGAAAAGGAATCAAAGTGCTGAAAATGTCTTTTTGACACACTGTCTTATTAACTTCAACTAACACTTCTTAATTGTCTACCGTAGCAACATTTTTTGTGTCCAATATGTCTCTTCGATTATAATTAACCCCAAACTTTTGAAAAGACAGAGTGCTTGGGAGAAAAGTTAAATGCTAAAGAACTTTCTAAGGTTAATTGCCTATTACAGAGGATGCTCTTAGAAAAAAAAAACAAAACAGTGAAAAGTAGTCCATTTCTCATTTATGGAGTTCTTTGAACATAGCTCAGGCAGGTCACTGTCTGTTGACCTAAATTTGGGCTATTCTCTGAAGATAGAAACAATGGCAGGTACCCTGCAGAGAAGAAATGAGGGGAAATGTCACATTTCAAAGGAGAGAATGAGTTATGTTTTTCCACTCGGTTGATTGCTAGAATTTTGGCTGTGGAAGCTGGAGATGATAAACTTGTTGGATGGGTATCTAAAGTGGTTTCTAGTGATTCATATTCTCAATGCCTCCAATGTCTAGGACTACTTTTCTTAATTTTAAAATAACTCATCTTGACTTCTACTAATGTTTTCTTGTTCTGGGAATAGACAGACACACAGGAGCATCTGGACATTTCTTTTTCACCTATCAAATTATAGACCCTACATATATTTCATTTGGTAAATTCAGGTTTTTACAAAATGCAATTTTATTTGTTAACATTCCCGTTGATGTTTATTTAGAACATTCATTTTGCCTGGTTGGGCTGCAGAAACATAATTCTGGTACATTTAGGGAGTAATTGTTTTGTTTACCCTGAAATCACAACTCAGATAAGGATGTAGGAAATGTTCAGCCTGAGAAGAGAAAGGAGTAAACATAGGACCTGTTTTTTGCTGTGTCTCCACCATGGGAGACATCTCATCTCCATGGGTCACAGCTCAATCATCTCTTATTGCTGTTTCCCAGGTGTCTTTGAGACTGACTCTGTGTATCTCTTGTGAGCAAGGGAAACAATTTTCTGCCTTACCAACCACTTTGGTGTGGCCAGTGCTCAACTGTGCTGTCTAAAGTACTTCTCCTCTTATATATTGCCCTTTGGCTCACCAGAAATTATTCCATCGATCCTTGGCTCTTGCTGGAATTTGCAGAGGTTCACCTCTACAACCTCTGTCCCTTTTGTACCACGCAGACATTCTTTCTGCTGCTCCTTGGCTGCTCTGGTGAAACAGAAGCTGTGCCAGTAGGGTGGAGAAGCTGAGATGTTGATGTTTTTCTGATTTCACCTTGTAACTGAGACTTGGGCTTTATCTCTTTTTGGTTGATACCAGTCGTTTTGGGATTCTGTCATTCCATACCTGATGAATAGTAGATTAGAGCAGAGTGTTGAGAGAATCTTTCAAACTCAAAAGAAATGTGTATCTCTTGTTATTTTCTTTGTTTTTATGTAGGAGACCACAGGTCTTGGCATTTTAATTGATTTTTTAGTTTCTTGTGTTATTTCCTGGAACCATAACAGCAGAATGTCTCACAACCTAAATCTGGGAAGGCAGAGAAAATAGGAAATTTGGATTATGGTAAATATATTAAAGAGTACATATCCATAATTGTGTGTTGGAGAAATGTTCATAGATACACTATTTTAGATAGTTGATAGTATACTATTATTTATATACCCTATTTTATGTATTTAATGTTTTTTCTATTGAGAAGCATTAGCTAGCTTTTTTTTTTTTGCTGATAGCAGTAAAGCTCTAAGAAAATTATGCCTTGAACTTTTTGCACATATGTAAATATGTCATCTAGTTAAATCCCTAGAAATGTAATTCTGAGTCAGTAGACAAATGCATTTTCCATTTTAAATGTCATTGACAGAATGCCCACTGAAGAGATTATATCAGTTTCAGTTCTCATTAACAAAGCATCACCTGATAATTTTTAAAACACATATTGGGTGGGCCTCCCTGGTGACCTAAGCGTTCAATCTCAGTGCTACCACCTCGAAGGCCCACCACTATGGTCTGAGTTTGATCCCCAGCCAGGGAGCTGATCCACATGGTGGAGCAGACCTCTCCTGTCTTGCCCGCTGCTCCCCTTAGCAATGTATTTCAGTAGACCTGCCTGTTCTGCTCTGTCTCTGGTGAATCCTCTCATCCCCCCTTAACTTCTGCCCTGTACCCCAGTTCTATGCAAAAATAAATACATAAAATCTTTAAAAAAATAAATAAAATGTACATTTTATTATTGAATTCATTACTCCTAAATTTCACATTATACTTTTGATTTTATAGAAGGCATATAATATAATTTAAGAAATAAATTTGAGCATATATTAATCTTCAGTTAATTAAGATATAAAATATGATAATAATGTGATGGTAATACATCATATTGCTTTGCATTTTATAATGACTTTCCTTACACAGTCTCTTTTAAGTGTTAGACAATACTAAAGCTTTTTAAAGATTATTGCTTCAGCATATAGATAGAATCTGGGTAAATAAATATTTGTTAAATAAAACAATTTTTGCTTATTTCTGATGTCCATAAATATTATATAAACTAAAAGCACTGATGATTCACTTCTTAAAGATGACCATGCAGACATGGTTCTCTAAGTGGCAAGCCTTTTAGAGTTCTCTTTGTCATAATTTTTGTAATATTAATCCAAATGAAGTTGAACACTTTCAGGACACAGCAAGAGAAACGAGATATGGAAAGTGAGAAATGGCACTGAATTAAAAGTCATCCATTTATTTCACCTCCCATTCTTGAATATATTTTTTGATGGCTCTATAACTCACAGTAAAGTAGTTCCTGGAGCATTCTCCTTTTAAAGGAGAGTAATAACTGCATTATTTTTATAAGGAATATCTACATTCTCTCCTTTGAACAGTTGAAGAAATATTTACATTTTTTTCAAATTCTCCTCTGATTCTGTCTTCCACAAGAAATAACCTAGATCCTTGTCTTTTTTTTAAACCGTAATTACTTCAACCCTTTCTGTGCTCCTATCTTTATAAAGCTTATAGAAAAAAATTCACTGTAAAAATAATTTAAAACACTGCATCTAAAGTGTGCCTGTATTACCTTAAGTACTTTGGTAGAAAAGGAAGTTAGACAAGATCTAAATAAGGATTAGGGTTCCAGTACTTGTAGAGAGCAAGAGAGGGCATGTCATCTAGTTGAGCTGAAATTGACTGTAAGGACTGAAAATATAAGGGTCCAGGAGCTTCAAAATGCTTCCCAGCACACTGTTTATTTTATTTAAGGCTTGGGGCTAGGTGGGAAATGTAACCTCTTGAGAATTTGTATTAATGCTTGTTCCTGCAATTTAAATTTGAATTTATATCACATGGTCTGGGAATATCTAGCCAAAATCCTTAAATATTAAAATAAATGGTTCCAAGTCAAATATCAGCGTGGAAAAACAAACATAAAATCAGTTTAGAGCTTTATGTACCTAATTATTGACGTTCGGATAAAGTCCTGCTGAAGACGAGTTGAGTTTGAACGAACTTGATGAGTGGGGAAATGAGACGACGTGAGTGGGAGTCAGGAACAATAATGAAAGTGGGAAGATCCTCAACCATCACAAAATAAGCATGTTGCAGTGATTGAAGTCATGAGGGACTTAATTAAGAACTTTAGCAAAGAAGAGAACATTATCAAGTTAAACTAGTGGATTTATGGAATCCCAATTAAAGAATCACTGTTTTTTAATGTTTAAAATAATTAAATAATTGAAAGTGATTAACCTTTTGAAAAGAGCTTAGTGTTCTGGAAGAACATGGTGAGGAAATTCTACAGAATGGAGCATAGGAGATTAAGAGATGAAAACTATATTTAAAAATGGCTAAAAGATCTGATCAGTCTCTTGATTCAGAAGTCATTTATTTTAAGTTATATTGTACATGAAAAGGTCAAGAGGAAGGCAGAAAAGGTCGAATTGAGCCTCAAATGAGAAATATTCATTTATAATAGTCACAAGTAATTTTAAGGAACAGAAAAATAAGAATGAAAAAATAAAAAATAGACAAATTATGTATTAAATAAGAGAAAGTTGGGCAAGTGATAGTGATATCAAAAAAGTCAACTTTAACACAAAATCATTATTTGCTAAAAGATGATTACATGTAGTAATGAAAAGTTCACTCTAGATGGCAAAAATAAAACCCTGAACTTTGTTTTACCTGTTCTCAAATAAAAAGTCAAAGCATTTATCAAAGTCACCAAGAAAAATTGACAAATTATCAAACATAGTGAAGGAGTTTATCACTTTGCAGTAATCAATAGAAAATAATTAGTAAATCTAAAGATTACTCAAATAATTGAGAAGCTTAGTATTAGACCTATGTAGGTGCCAGTTCCAAGCAATTACAGAATATATATTTTGTTGAACTATACTGGAAACTTACACAAATTGACCAAGTATTGTGTCATATAGAAATTTCCAGCAATTATCAAATAACTGATATTTATATTCTCGGTACCTGATTCAGCTCATTATGAAATCAATTATAAAGTTAATGTAAAAATTAACAAAAAAAAAACTCTATGTTGTTTAAAAATCAGTCCACTCTGTAGGTATTAAGATATATTGAAGGTTCTCTTATCTAATGCATTGGTGTTTGGAGTAAGTTAGAAATCTTAACAATGAAACACAATAGAGTTAGGAACAGACTGAGTGACTGTGAAAACCTGAAAAGTGATAAAATGAAGTTTTAAATCAGTAGGAAGAAAAGCAGTTCAATATGGTGCTGAGATCATTGTTTATCTACATGACAAAGAGAAACAGCTAAAAAAGAATCTTATGTTATAAATAAAAGTATTTCCCAATGAATTAAAAACATAAATTTGAAATGAAAATTTTATACTTTTCATGGAGAACAAGAAATTATCTTTATGGCATTTTGGTAGGTATGGGATTGCTACACAAGAAAAATAAAGAAAAAAACAAATGCAGGTTAATAAATATTACTACCTCAGCATTTAAAACATCAATATGAAAAATGTTAACATAAAAGAAAGAAAGATGTCATAGACCAGGAAGAGAAATTGTCAACTTGTTTGAAACAAAAATGCATTATTTTCCGGATTAATAGTTCCTACAAATCAATAAAAGAACCACCCATAAAAATACAGCATAACAAAATATACCTATAGATGAAAGAAAGTTCAAATGCGCATATGTATATTTCAGTATCATCAATACTCAGAAAATGCAAATTGAAATAACAAAAGATTATTACAAATTTCAACACACATTCACCAAGAATGACTTTTCTCTATTTGTTTTGTAATAAAGCATTGAAAAAAATTAATAATAGAATGAACTTTTTTTTTTTTTATAAATGACAGCCTCAGTGGCTGGATCAGTGTGTCAGAGTAGCATGCGCAAAGTACACTTAATTGATAGTTTCCAAAGTCAATGGAGAGTGAAAATTGCTAAATGGAGAGCTGAATAGAAAGTCAACTCAGGCATAAGGTCTGTTTTTATAAAATGTTAAGACTTACACTCAGCCATTGACAAATCTGCATTAATGTTTCAGTATAATTGTTACTTATATAGTACATGATACAAAACACTACAATTTGGTACCCTCCCTTAAGTCATTTAGTTTTTGATTAAAATTGTACCTTTCATTTTTGTTCTTGTGGAATTCATCATTTGTATGTGTTGAATTATAATTGTTTTTATGTACCTTATATTTCTATCAGTTCTGTCCTACAAATAAATAAATAATGTTTCCTTCAGGTTTCTCTTATTCTCCATAAAACACATTGGGAAAAGTAGATACTTTAAAATGTTTATTGAATATAGTACTTATTTACTCGCTGGTTTGTTTGCACATAAACATCTTTTGATAGCATTTTCTAATGAAATCAGGACCATCAAGCACTCTCTTGATTTTCTCCTATTCCTCTCAAGAGACAGGATTTCTGTAAAACTTGGGACACCACTCTACAATTTTAATCGTTAAAAACATTTCATAGAATTTTCCTTGAAATTCAGTCTTCGAAAGTTATCACTAGGAAGAATGTGATAATCATTTTTGTCTTGCTAATATGACCTAATCTTTTTCTCAGCCAACTTCATGTTTTATTTATGGTTCATTAAATTACCACTTGAGAATTTTTTTAATGATTTAAAATAGTTTTATGTAACAGATTTCTGAGCAAATGTTACAATACTAAAGTATTCTGAAGTGGTGAAAGGTTCGTTATTAATCAACTCTTCTTATCTTTCTAATAACACTAAGAATTTATATTTTTATAATTTTATCTGAAGTGGGTCTAAAAAAACAATTATAGACTTATTGTACTTACTAGACAATGAAGTGGGAAGATATCAGAAAGGAAATCTCATGGTATACCAGATGTAAAACACCGCTGTTTTTATTTTAAGTACATGTTACTGATAACAAAGTGCTTATAATTCAGACCTCTTTTTAAAAAAAAGTTGTGTAGAAGAACTATTATATATATACACCAGAGGTGCAGGGAGGTGAGAGGATTCACCAGGGACATAGTGGGGAACTGAACAGGAGGATTGACTGAAATACATTGCTGAGGGAGCAGTGTGTGAAACTAGGACCTCTTTTTTCTTGCAACTAATTTTGTGTTTATCCCCTTCCAAGAACTGTAGGGATGAACCTTTGGCAAATGTATTTTCTCTCAGCTCATTCTTGCCTTGCTGGCTTATAGTATATGTGCAATTCACTCAAATGGGGCCAGTCTGTTCTCCAATAATTGGGAATTAGGTAAAAGAGAGACGATGTCAGGTTCTCCATGTGGTTACAGATTAGAAATTAGAGAGCAGCTATATTTGGGCTTTCTTTCCTTCTCTCTCTTTTTAAGATTTTATTTATTTTTGTGTAGAAGAACGAGGGTGTAGGCCAGAGGTGTGGGGCGGTGAGAGGATTCACCAGAGACAGAGTGGGGAGCAGAACAGGTGGATCTACTGAAATACACTGCTGAGGGGAGCAATGGGAGAGGAGAGGTCTCCTGCGCCATGTGTGTTGTTAGTTCCCTGGCCTGGATGGAACTCGGACTGTATCAGAGAGAGCACTGAGACTTAACCCCTGAGTTACCAAGGAGGCCCTGGCTTTATTTCTTTTTTTTTTTAAGATTTATTTATTTAGGCGTACAAGCTGGGGTACAGGCCAGAGGAGTGGGGCGGCAAGAGGATTCACCAGAGACAGAGTGGGGAGCAGAACAGGCAGATCGACAGAAATACACTGCTCAGGGGAGCAGCAAGAGAGGTAGGAGAGGTCTGCCCCACCATGTGGGAATCTCCCAGGCCGGTGTCGAACCACGTCGCAGCTGCCTGGCTTTATTTCTTAATAGATACTTCCAGTAGATCACAGAAAGGCAATCTAGAATAATAAGAATGAAAATTTAATAAAAAGTATAATTGATATATGAACTGAATATAAAACGAATTCATTAAGCTGCATGTTGTTTGATTTGCTGTAAATGTATTTAACAGTAAAAATATAGACACTATATTTTATAACATTTGTTTATTTATATGAAATAGACAAAAGATAAAATAAGTAGAACTTCTGACTATATCCAGTAAAAAATAATTTACAGTTTACCGAGTGGGTAAAATTGGTAAAAGGAGTCAATTGCATCATGGTAAGAAAAAACTTGAACCTTGGGCCTCCCTGGTGGCGCAGCGGTTGAGCGCTGCGCTGTGGAGCTGTCAGCAGCGGCAACGCGAGAGCTGTCAGCAGCGGCAACGCGAGTTCAACGCCCAGCCGGGGAGAATCCCACATGGTGCAGCAGACCTCTCCTGCCTCGACCGCTGCTCCCCTCAGCAGTGTACTTCTGATCTGCCTATTCTGTTCTCTGGTGTACCCTCTCGCCGCCCCACGCCTCTGGCCTGTACCCCAGCTTGTATGTATAAATTAAAAAAAAAAAAAGTCTTAAAAAAAAAAAAAAAAACTTGAACCTTGAATGAAATATTTTCCATAGGCAAATATCTGATTGTAGGCAATCAACTCTATGCCATATCTATCAAAAAAAATCAATCACTATGGAAATTAAAATGTCAGAAATAATTACTAGAGTTAGTAGTAACATATAGTCACATTTTATGTTCTCAGTTACTAGGAATTACTTATAAAATGTATTCATTGTAAATCTAGGTTAACATCTGTGAAAGCATCAGTGGTATCCATTATCTAATACTTTTATTTTAAATTGAGGTAACATAGGTTAACAACATTGTATATGATTTAGAGATATAGGACCACCCTCCTATGTATATTACCACACCTCACCCACCACCAGGACATCTTTTGTCACCCCCCTCACTGTCCACTGGGACCACTCCCCACTGCTCCCCCACTTTTACCTCCCCTTCTGGCAGCATCATTTATACAGTCAGATTTTTAGCTTCATTACTGGTATGTTTTTACCTCACCCTTTGTTTTCTTCCACTATATTCCACATGTAACTAACACCATCCAACATTTGTCTTTCTCCTTCTGACTTGCTTAGCATAATCCTCTTCTGTTTCATCTAAGTTGTTGCAAGTCAGGACTTTTATTCCATTATGTATATATACCACATCTTCCTAATTCACTTCTCAGTTTGTGGCAATTAGGTTATTACCTACTTTTTTTAAAATTAAGGGAAGACACGAGAAATTCCAAGAAGTGTTTGGCATCTTTAAAATTTTCATTTAGAAATCAAAAATACATGTATATCTAAGTCTTACAATTACCCAGTGTTTGGCAAGGATCAGGTACTTACCTATAAATGTTTTAAAAATAAAATCAAATAGTTTCTATAAACATTACAATGAAATTTGTTGGACTTATAAATTATTATTTTTATATTATTTGATATTTGATATTATTTGATATCAATATTTTGATATTATTTTTGATATTATTATTTTTGATATTATTATTATTGATACTGAATAAATTTTAACTTCACACTAACTTAATGAAGAACAACCAACATGCTGTTTCTCAATAATGAATTTTTTAGAATCATTTTGTTTCCTGAGTTCTACTTTATCTTCATATCCTATCTATTCAAATTTCAAACATATTCCATTTTTATGGCAGCCATCATTGTTATTTCATCTCATGATTATGATAAAAGCACCCCAATTTCCTTCCTTTTTTTTTTTAGGACTCTTCTTTAATTACTCTTTGAGTTCTTTGAGGGCAGAATCTATTTTGTATTTTTAATGTGTGTCTTCAGTACATAGATCATTAAAGATATATGCACCAAGTCCTGAAAAAGCATGCTGCCTGTCAAGAAATTTACCTTGTAATTTGCCAGTAATAGAACTCAGTATTTTTAATACAGCAGAGTTTGCTTATTTAAGACAGTTAAGCACATACCTTTTATATTTGCAAGTATTGATATTCTCTCTTTTTTTAACATTTGTTTATTTATGCTACAAAAGCTGGGGTATAGGCCAGTGGTGCGGGGGGTGAGCTGATTCCCCAGAGACAAAGTGGGGAGAAGAACAGGTGGATCAACTGAAATACACTGCTGAGGAGAGGTCTGCTGTGCCATGTGGGTCAGCTCCCTGGCTGGGGATCAAACTTGTGGGGCAGATAGCTTCATAGTGCTGAGCCTTAACCCCTTGTGCCACCAGAGAAGCCTGATATTCTCATAACAATAGTATAAATCATTTAAAAAATGTTTGTAAGAGAATTTAATTACAAATGGGGGATTACAAGTATAACCTCAACTCTGAGAAAATCATGTCAGTAACATCAGAAAAGGGCAATTATTTTCTATTTTCATTTATGTGTAGAAAGAAAACTTTCATTCTCTCCAGTAAAATAAAACAAAAAAAAATCTACAAACACAGGCACTTCAGTTTCTAACTGCATGGAATAGAGCCATGAAGATAACAAAATATTTCTTAAAAAACAGGTATGGGAAGCTTTACTTCAGTCTGTATAAATCAAAGAGAATTTATATTAACTTCATGGAAAAATAGAATCAGTGAAAGAAATGATGGGCATAGTTTGAATATGTGGTATTTTTTTCCCCTTTGTGTTAATAGGAGATATTTTTACTGCAAGAGTGTTGTGTAATAAATTTCTGCAAAAATATGTAGGCACACATCAGTGCTAATACAACTGGTCTTTCAAAATTAAGTTCACTCTATTCTAGATTAGAATGAAAATGCCCATGCAATATTAACACACATGAGAAAACTGAATATATAGAATAGGGTCACAGACTCTAGTAGCAAACCTCTCTTTGTACTATACTATTTCAGATAAAAGTAACCTTTTTAGTTGAGATGCAGTGCAATTGCGTGTTAACCCTTTATTGCTCTGTTTCATTGCAGAAAACATTTGATAATTCAGTTGACTTTCATAACAAGAGATCTGAACTCTGAATTTTATCACTGAGAGATTTTTTTTTCATATAAAATTTATAGCAACATTAATTTTAATTATTTTTATAATATAGTTGGATAAAATATCTAGAATAGTTTTAAGATATTTGTTCCAATTGTAATTTTTTTTATTTTTTTTGTACATAATCTTTTTCTTTACTGATCCAGCTCCCCCCCACACTTTTTCTTATTTAGTTACTCTTTTAGTCCACCATAGTGTTAAGACTTAATTATAATTTTCACTTACACATATTTTTATCTTTCTTCCTAGTTTTAGATTGATAACACATTAACCGAGAGGAGTAGAAGTGGTCATTATTTTTCTTCCAGTTAACAATAGAAAATCCAAAGAAATCCACCCCCCTCCAGAATATACTAAGATGTTTTATGTCACTCTATACTCTTATTATAGCATTATGGTTCCAAGAAGAAGCTCTGTAGTCAGACCACCTTTGACAGATTCCAAACTCTGCTAATGAATGAGTGCATGACATTAGCTAACATATCTATGTCTCAGTTTTTTCAACTCTGAAAGGAGGGAATAATAGCAACTATGCCAAAATTTTATTTTGAGTATCAAATAAATTAATATATGTTAACCGTTTAGAATAGTGATTACCCCATCATAAGCTCCCAATAACCCTCTGCTGTCACTAGCCAGCCTTTTCTGTGAGTAGGTCCACTGTGTGCATTGCCCTTCCTTATACTTAGCAGGTCAAAGTCTGGGATCTTGGCTTATTTGTCTTTGTGTTTCCAATACTTATTATTAGTCCTGAAACGGCCACTTTGGCCATGTTTCAGATGCAAACAAACTTCATGGACCAATTTACAGTTAGCTAGTCAATCAACCTATCAAGAAGATTTTTACATCTTATTTCAGGCCTGCCTTATTTGACATGCTTCTCTTATAGTGCTATTAGTGCTTTATTGCATGAATTCATCTATTTGTATTTTAGCTATCTATTGCTATGTAGCAAATTGCCAGAACTTAGGAGCCCGACCCAACACAAATTTATTAGCTTTCAGTTTCTGTGTCCAGTTTAGGTACAGATTAGTTGAGTCTTCCATTCAAGTTGCTAACACATGAAAATCAAAGCATTATCTGTGCGTGAAAGCTGTGTGTGTGCGTGTGTGTGTGTGTGTGTGTGTGTGTGTGTGTTTTCCTTTCATTTCCATGCCACGGTATAAGTGAGTATCATTTTCTCGCTCTCCTGGCAGGACATTGCTCTCAGTTTATCCTGAGGTTATTGTCACAGACCCTCCCTTTACAACATGACAGTTTACTCCTTCAAGGCCAACAGGAAAGTGCCTACTGCTGCTTCATGACTACTCATGGGCACAACTAATTAGGTCTAGCTACCCAGGATTATCTCCCTTTTTATTAATGTAAATCAAAGAAAGCCAAATGATTAAATACCTTCATCAAAATCATAAAAAAATTTGCCAGTTTCCATAACATAGTTATGGCGTTGACAGCCCATTATATTACAGACCCAGGCTGAACGAAAGGAGATGATGCCATTTGTGTCTAATCTTCAAGTTCTGTTTACCACAGTCAGCTATACCCTTCGAACTCAGGAAATGGAGAAGTCACATCACAATTTTTTCCTGTAGTCTCAATCACACAGTAGAGTCCTCAATGAATATTTCCTGAACAAAAGGAAACAGAATAATCATTAATTAATTCATTAAATTATATTTTTATGGTAATTTGCCAATGCTAAAGGTAACAAGAAGCAGGAACCTAGGTTGTGCGTTGTAACATACATTGAAACCACAATTTTACTGAGATTCTGGACTTTGAAGCACCATTATAAGTGGTCATTTTGAGCTTCTGCTTCACTCCTTGGTGAATTCTTTATAAGTTTGTTAAGGTTCTGATTTTTCTCATCAATCAAAATAGTTCAGAAATCCTCTAGATAATCATTTACTAAAATATGTTTATTTTTTCAAGCACTTCCTCAGACTTCTAACCTTGTCTGCAAACTCATATAAATGTGCACTCACAACCTGTTTGACTGAAAGTAGGTCTCTAGGATGCTTCAGGAGGAAGAAGGTGTCTTATTGGTATTCCATCAGACTATGAGAATTAGACATCTATAGCTTTTGATAGGTGGATTTGGATTTGTATAAATAAATCCATAATTGTATATTTGAGTGATTTACTTTTTTAAAGGTTTATTTATTCATACAAGAACTGGTATATAGGCCAGAAATGCGTGGGGTGAGAGGATTCACTAGAGACAGAGTGGGGAGCAGAGCAGGCATATTGACTGAAATACACTGCTGAGGGGAGCAGCGGGCCAGAAGGAGAGGTCTGCTGTGCCATGTGGGAAGGTCCCTGGTTGGGGATCGAATTCGTGCATTAGTGGCTGAGGATAGCTTCATAGTGCTGAGACTTAACCCCATGTGCCATCAGGGATGCCCCAGTTTGAGCTATTTCTTATTGCTGATAATTCAAAATAGAAAGGACCAGTTGGACTGTATTTACATTATGAACTTCTCTGACACTTTTTATAATGTGTACAGGGCAAATACCTAGAATCAAAAAAAAAAAAACAGTTGTAATGTTTTCTAAACAGTAAACAACTTTTTAAATTTTTTCATTTCATGACAGTCAGACTAACATTTACACACAGGAAGGGGGGGTATTTTAATTTCCCAGTTATTATAACCAGCTTCAAGAGAGTTCAGGAAAATGCTAACTCCCTTTTTACTTTGCCCTTGCTCTCCCTAGGACATTTCTTTTGATTTGGTTCATAGGTCAGGGTCACTTTTATTGTTTTATATTTGGAGGAATATTCTAAATCTAGATACTAGTGACACAGAGCAAACTAATTTGGAACAATGCTTTTTTTTTTTTTAAATAGCACTGTAGCACAAATAAAAGAAAGGGCAATAGGGCTTGAAAGTGTTTTTTATTCATGCTTTTCCATAATTTTTCTGCATAATTGGCAATTAACCTCCATTATCCCTTAAGTCCTTTACCTTCAAAGTGATTTCCTTTCAGAAGGGAGGGGATACTGAATTTTTTTTTTAAGTACCTCCATTTTGTTCTTTTTAAATTTTGCCCGGTGAGAATAATTAGTATTTCCACTGAAGGACATGAATTAGGACTTCATTCATACTAATTTGTACCAAGAAGAAGTCACTTGAGTAAAAATCAATTATTAGAAGTATGTAGGCTACACCATGTTTTTTGCTTTAGGCTCTTTATCAGAAAGATTTTAAGGAGGGATAGATATACAGTTACCTGTAATAACTTCTAGAACTGCATATATATATATATATATATATATATATATATATAAATATATAAAATATATATTATATAAATATAATATATACATAAATATATATAAATATATATAATATATATAATATATAATACATATATATTATATAATATATATAATATATATAATATATATAAATATAAATATATATTTATATAAATATATAAAATATATAAAATATATAAATATATATAAATATATATATATAAAGATATATAAAAATATATATATTTTTATATATATAATATATATATATATAAAGAAATCTAGATTCCCCATCTTCTTCTCCACTTTTACTAAATTTTGCTTCAATAACTCAATACAGCCTGACAAACAAGTCCATAAAAGCTCCTTGAAAATCTTGTAAAAGTACTTTATTTCTTAGGCCTTGTGTTGGATCCTTACTAAATCTGATTTAGAATAGGTTTTTAAAAATAAACTTGGATGTTTGAAAGAGTAGTCTTTAGCTATCTCAATGATGTGTTATCGGGTTGACAACATTTCCAGGTGATTCTTGAAATGATTACTAAATATATATGGTCAAATGCATTAACAAACAGGGAAATTACAAATTTGAGGCATATGGTATCTCAGAATCCTCTTCTTAAGAATACAGCTTGCTATGGCAGGTCTTCTCTTTTCTAGAATTTCTAATTATTAAAGTAGTATTTCTGCATACTATTGTACCTAGAATCACTTTATTATTATTATTATTTTATTGCTATTTTATGTTTTTTATAATTATTTTATTATTATTATTTTGTTATTATTTTATTATTATTATTTGTGTTCCTACCAATGCAGAACTTCAGTCTCTTTTCTCATCCAAGAATTTCTGTGGGTCTTCAGTTGTCTCTCAATTGTGCTTAAAATATTTGTCTAGTAAACTAACTGTACCAGTTGCACCATATCTGTTAGGTATCCCTTGTATACATTGGACAACACCTGTTTGTATGCATCATTTCCTTTTCGGCTCTGGAAACAGCAGCCCAGCATTGCCCAAATGTTGGACAATGTTTTGTTTTACACTAGGCACACTCATCCCCCAGGAATCTGCCTCTCGCTCCACACCTTGTGCTGAAGATCTTAAATGCCAGTGATGGAAGTATGCTCAGGAGAGAGGCGAATTTCTCTCCTTCTTATGTTGATGTTAGTGATATTGAAACTCTTCCGAATTATTTATATAATTTTGTTTATTGCTTTTCATAAATTTGTTGAAATAGCATTAGTTTCTAGCATTAGATAGGTCTCAGGAATACAGCATTGTACATTAATTTCTGCATTATGTTGACCACCAAACATCTGCTTTCCATCCTTCACCATTTAATTTTAGAGAAGCAGTACATTGCCTTTATTATCTCACTCTCCCTTTCAAAAGATTGTGGGTCCAGACCAAGTTGCACATTTGGGTAATAGGTACTAAATTTTATTCAGAATCATCCCTGCTTTCCATAGTCCCTAAGAATGAGTTTTCCTGTTGTAGTGTCCTTCATTCTTCTGGCAAATTGGCTAACACATAAGGCCTGGCTGCCAGAAGACTGATAATACTGACTTCTGAATTTCAGTGATAGACACAAATGGGATATAAATTGAGAGCCCCAGACATTCATATAGAATCTAGAACAGTCGATAGCATACAGTACAGGCTTAACAAAATTGGCATCCTTTCCTTTATCACTTCATTAGTCTATTACAAATTCAAAAATATTTTAAGTGGAAACCTTCAAAATGAATCACACTATCACAACCTTGTTTCTAACAGCAAACATCAAATGGAAAATAAGTGTGCAACCACAAAAGAGGGATTAATTTTGACAAAACGTAATTTCATCCTAAAAGGATGTATACTCAATTTCTCAATGATAGATACATAGTCTATATTTCTGAATAATACTGTGGGGTAGAGATTTATAAGTATGTTCTGATGTCCAATGCATGTGTAAAGAAAAGTCTGGATGCCAAAACTTTTCATTATTAACATGGTTTCCACTGGTAGCAAGGTTTAGCATGGCAACTGTTAACTTCTTTATACCTGAGAATATTTTCCAAAATTTTTTCAGAAGGAACGTCTATTGTTTTTACATTACAGAATGAATTATTTGATTAATATGACATCTGAAAAGCAGCCCATTTGCTGGTGCTTTCCAGAAATATGGATTTTCCTGAAAATAAGTTCTTAGGAATTCGTTCACTGAACTAATCGCCTTTCTGCCAGCAATCTCTCAGCCTGTTCTTCAGCTATCCTTTAGACAAGTACAATGGCTGTAGAATTTTAAAATTCCTCATTCCTTTTATTATTGCCTAATTTGGGAAGGATCTCGTTTTCAGCTCCTCAAATTCTTGCTTCAGCTCATCAGCTGTATTTCCATAGCACTTGCTGTTCCTTTTCTCATGATTAAAGGTTTTCTTGATTTGTATGTTATCTCACTGTTACTCTAAACAAATCGTCTTCCCTGAGGTATACAATATTTTACAATGAGAACTTGCTTAATTTAACTTTTTCTTTTCTTCAGTCATCTTAATTCAAGGCCATTTAAACTTTCCACTAATTACACCCACTTCCATAAGGAGGCTTTGTCTCCTTTTGAAGTCCAGCTGCTGAATCTAATAAATTGTGTCTCTTCCTCAGTAAGTAATTGACACTCTAGTTGGAGAGATACATGTTTCCCTGATCTTGGTCAAATAGCAAAATTAAACTTGGCTGCTATATATGATCAATGCAAACCTGCCAGCTTAAGGTATAATCAAAGAATTTTTGATAGACTACATGTTTTCTAAGCCCACCCTCACGCCCCAAGTGTATGTAGACAAGTTTTTGCCTTTTCCTTCTCTTTAATCCTTCTTTTTATTCATCCATCTATCATAAGTCTTAAATCATTATGAATTTATTTCTGAAGCTCTCAAGTCTGAGCTCTAGAAACAAACTAATTTCCTGCTAAGAAAATCATACTACATAATGATGGCTTTAGGTTAATAACAGCTTCTATAGTCAGTGTCCTAAAATGTTTAGACCAATTCACTAACTAAAATTATAAATGGCATGAATTTGTAAATAATGTTCATTAAGTAATAATTACTTCATAATTAGAGTGATAAAAATATGTAAATGTAGAGGTCCAGGGGTCCAAATAATATGTTGTCTCAATCAAGAAATAGCATATTTTTTGTTTATTTACAAGTTATTAGTAGACAAGGAATGTATAACAAGTCTAAGTGGATTTTGCTGGGGTTTTGAAACTCCAGGTACTTATCAACATGAGGAATTTACCTGTGGTCTATGGAGTGAAAGTCTTATGTGACGGCCTGGGGAGAAATGACAGAGGAGACATATGAAGTAGAGGTTATATGGATATTATTCCCTAACCCAGCTACAGGAAATAGATCTGATTTGTCACAGAGAGAAAGACGCTCGTGGAATAATATTAAGGGGTTTCCATTCTCTAGAATTCATTTAAAACTCAGAAAATAAGCAATATGCTTTGAGACAGAGGTGAAGGTGCACTGCATTGCTTGCTAGGGAGGCTGATCCTACTCATTTATGCATGAGATTCAGTATCACAGTGAAAATGGAAAATAACCCTGAAGCATTTGGTAGCTTTGGAGCTGCAACTTTGGTGGCACCAGGAAACAGCTCACTGGACAGCAAGACAAATAGTGTTCCTGGGGAGAGCAGCAGCAGCAAAGTACTGGAACAGCAGGAGAAAGGACACGGGCCAATGTAGTTGGCCACAAACAATGGCAAGAATTGCCTGATGAGGCTTCCTCTTTGCAGAGATTTTAAAGCATGTTACATAAAGAACTATCTTTGCAGCGCCTCCCTGGTGGTGCAGCGGGTTAAGTCTCAGCACCATGAAGCTATCCACAGCCACTGCAGCTTGACCTTGACCCCGACCAGGGAGCTTCCCATATGGTGCACGCAGCAGACCTCTCCTACCTTGCCTGCTGCTCCCCTCAGCAGTGTACTTCAGTAGATCTGCCTGTTCTGCTCCCCACTCTGTCTCTGGTGAATCCTCTCACTACCCGACACATCTGGTCTATCCCAGTTCTTGTATGCATAAATAAATAAATCTTTAAAAAAAATAGAAGAACTATCTTTGGACTCTGTGGGCACCCATTTTCCACAAGTAGCTGGTACAAGATTGAAGATTTTGTTCACTATTCCCAGTGTTGTAATGAATACAATATCATTCTCATGATAATGTATCAGGTATGATATCTCAGAAGGATCAATAAATTCCCCAGACTTACTTAGCCAGCAGATGACAGGCTGAAATTCAGCCCTTTAATTGTAGATTCCAAATGTTTTCACAGAGTAGGGCCTCCCTGGTGCCACAGCGGTTAGGCACTGCACTGTGGAGCTGTTGGCAGCAGCGACTCGAGTTCCATGCCCAGCCGGGGAGATTCCCACATGGCGTGGCAGACCTCTCCTGCCTTGCCCGCTGCTCCCCTCAGCAGTGTGTTTCCCTCGATCTGCCTGTTCTGCTCCCCACTCTGTCTCTGGTGAACCCTCTCGCTGCCCCACGCCTCTGGCCTGTACCCCAGTTTGTATGCATACATAAATAAATCTTTTAAAAACAAACAAACAGGGGCCTCCCTGGTGGCGCAGCGGTTAAGCACTGCGCTGTGGAGCTGTTGGCAGGAACGACGCGAGTTCGAGGCCCGGCCGGGAAGAATCCCACATGGCGCGGCAGACCTCTCCTGCCTCGCCCGCTGCTCCCCTCAGCAGTGTATTTCTGATCTGCCTGTTCTGCTACCCGCTCTGTCTCTGGTGGACCCTCTCACCGCCCCACGCCTCTGGCCTGTACCCCAGCTTGTATGTATAAATAAATCTTAAACAAACAAACAAACAAAAAATAAATGTTTTCACAGAATATACTGAATCTAAAAGTCTTTATCTGTTTGAAAGACAAAGATGTATTCAACTTCTAGGATTTTTTCTAGGATTAATTCAGGTCTACTCCTCTCTTTTACATCAGTTAGCTCTTCGATCTCTCTGAAAGAAAGGATCAAGAAGATGTGGTACATATACACAATGGAATACTATTCAGCATTCAAAAAAGACAAATACATGCAATTCACAGCAACATGGATGGACCTAGAGGGGATCATGATCAGTGAAATAAGCCAGAAAGAAAGAGAAAAATATCGAACGGTTTCACTTATAACAGGAATATAGGGGAGCCAAATAAGAAAGCAACATTCAGCAGGGAAGGAGGGGGGGGAGGGCTCAAGAGGGGGGGAGGAGGGGAGCACGGAGGACTATGGTGATGGCTCCATGGATGAACAGGTGGTGGGTAACTTATGGGGAATACATAATAATGTAAAAGATATGAATAACAAAAATAAATATCTTTTATATTAAAAGATAATA
This sequence comes from Scalopus aquaticus, assembly GCA_004024925.1. Taxonomy (NCBI): domain Eukaryota; kingdom Metazoa; phylum Chordata; class Mammalia; order Eulipotyphla; family Talpidae; genus Scalopus; species Scalopus aquaticus. Next base: position 79,470 of record PVIJ01001874.1, read on the forward strand.
ACAATAATGATTATCAAATAGGTTTAGTAAAACACTTATACATTCACATTCATTTCATTTATGAGTTTTTATTGATAGCATCAACAGTGCAATCAAACTCCCAAGAAGCACCTGAGTCAATGTCTTTCTGTATATATAACTTAAAGTCATCCAGGAATGGGGCATAAAATTTTGATTCTTTCTATATACAAAAAGTTAGAAGTCTTCATAATACATTGTTCACTTTTTTGTTGTTGTTTGTAAAGTCATAAATGTATGGTTGATTCCCTGGAGAACGTTGCAAGGTTCACTTAATTGAGAAGCAGGGAATAACTGTGCTGATCCTCAATGGCTTGATAAGGTCAACACAAGTCTTTGGTGAGGTAAAATGAAGGTTTGCAGTGACGTATATGTAGTTTATATTTATAAATCCATGGACTATCGTTGTTCAGAGACTATGTATAAGTTCTTAGTGGGAAATCACTAGGAATGTTTTGGGATTTCTAGGAGAATTTAAAGTAACAGGGAAATTTGGTATAATTCACACGATTTTCTCTAAGTGGCACTTGTGAAATATTTTCTTAGGTAAAGAGGGATTGATTATTGTAGTCATTGCTAGCTGTGTTCCCATTAATGACAATCTGGTCAGATGGCACAGAAACTAGTGATTTTTTTTTTGTTTCTTCTACACTTGATATTAGGATATGATAGACTTCTAAAAGAAAAAAAAAAAAAAACAAGCCCCATAGAATACAAACATCCTTCAGATGGAAATTATCCATAGACAATGAGTATAGATCAGAAAGGAAGAGGAACCTGAAGGTAACTTTCCTAAGAAGAAGAAAAAGTATCCCCACATGCCCCTTGGGAAGCTGTAGTAGCTGGGACAACTTGTCATTGCCTCAGGGGTGCCCTTACACTCACTTTTTGTTAGGGTTTCTTCATTAATTCTTTTTTTTTTAGATTTATTTAATTTATTTATGCATACAAGAAGTGGGGTGTGGGCCAGAGGTGCAGGGGGTGAGAGGATTCACCAGAAACAGAGTGGAGAGCAGAACAGGCAGATCGACGGAGATACACTGCTGAGGGGAGCAGTGGGAGAGATAGGAGAGGTCTGCTGGGCCATGTGGGAAGCTCCCTGGCCAGGGGTCATAGACCTCACGTCACAGTGGCTGGTGATAGCTTGATAATGTTGAGACTTTAACTCCTACACCACCCAGGAGACCCCTCTTCTTTAATTCTGTATCTTTTTCCACAACTCAGAGAAAATAGTAGATGCTTCAGCAGTTTCAATAATTCCCAAAGCTCTTTTAAAGCAAAGTAAGAGAAAACACAGGGGAGAGAATGCATTGGACACTTTCCGAGGATCAAGTAGCAAAGCACCTTGATCTACCTGAGGTGCTGCCTCTCTGTCACATGTTGAGGGGTGTGGTAGAAATGGTCTATATTTGAAGGAATGTGGAAAAAGCTTCAAGTGTAATCACTGAAGTGTTCACAGATCTAAAATAAATTAATGCCTTTGGAAACAGGAACCACACTGACTTGAGATTATTTTTGCCATTACTATAGAAATGTAAGTTATTTCTTACACATACTTTCCCTAATTTCTAAAATAATGAATGATCTTTGAAAAAACATGAAAAGCTCCAAATGTAAAGTAAATGTTCACAATCTCATCAAGCACAGAGAAATACTTATAAGTTCTAAGTCTTTTTCCTGCTGTTTTTCCACGTAGATGAACCTCGTTATATAATGATTTATATATGAGAAAACCAAACTGAGATATATTGTGCATATTGTTTTACATTCTATTTTTCTTATTTTGTGAGAATTACCAAGTTAATGGACATCAGTTGATCACATGATTTTTAAAGGATGCTAGTGTACACATACACACAGATATTCTATTACTTATTGTTGTGATCTTAGGCATTTCCAAAATTCTCCACAAAATCTATCATATTAAGCATACTTCCTTTTTCTAATACTGAGATTCATTTTATAAATTTTAAATTTGAATGCTAAAGCAATTCAAATAGAGATCAGCATGTGGAATTTCAGTAGGAATGGATCAAGAAAATTGCACTATTGATTTGTTGATCAATTTCCATCTTCTATCAGTATCCAGTAATTTATTGATTATGTGTTCGTCTCCTTCAATAGACTGTAAGTTCCTGCAGAATAAGGTCTGTAGTTTTTCAGTTCATCATTGTACCAGAAGCATCTCTCATAGTATGTGGCATACATATTCCAAGGACTCAACACTTACTAGTGGTTAAGTGATAAAAACATGGACTAAGTTTTCTGAGACAATCAATATGACAAGGCAGTGTTTTAATGGTAAAAATCAGATGCATTGAATTCATCTTGCTTCTTCAAACATACTGTTTTAAATATATTATGTATTTAACTCCAGTCAATGATGTATTATAATTCATTTTCTTAATGAAGAAACGTAAGAAAATAATTTGTTCAAATTTACAGAGCAACTATATTGTACTGTCTCTGTGTTCCTAATGGTTTTCAATTACATAAACATACCTATTCCCAAACCAGGCCCAAAGTGCCTTGACATATGAAAATTGATATTGCTCACAAAATGCTTCTATATGCAAATAATTTTCTTAAACGATTATATGAAGTTAGACACATTTGAGTAGCCTTTCCTATGCTTTGATTATGTGCTTGTCTCCTTCTTACTACAGGACATAGTAAACTAGCACCCTTTCTCATGCTGCACTCACCCTCCTGCGCCACCAAGCTCCCCCTATTTTTGATGTGCTGTAGTGGCGTCTTACTAATTTACATCCTTCGGGAGACATGTCCTTAATTCTTCAAGGCTGGCAATTTAATAAAAGTGAAATGTTATCTTTCTTTGTTACTATTTTTTCCTTCTCTGCCTATCTAATATTCTTAAAATGTCTTTCATTAAGATATAGGGGTAGATGATTTAAAACTAACTCTTGTTCTGACCACAACGGAGGTCACCCTGAAATCGCATTGAGAGTCTTTGTATTTTTTCATTGAATATTAACATATTAGGGTTTCCATATTTGCATAATCATAAAGCCAAATGGGTAGATTTAGCAGAGATTGCTAGTATATAAGTCATATCTCAAATTAGTGTAGTTAATTTTACTTATTGTCTTATAGATCAGAGTGTCAATCTCTAGAGAAATTAGTCAAAAATAAGAAATTTCCTGCCATGTAATGTAGGAACCAAGAGCTTTGAGTGCCTTCTGTTACCCCACTGTAAGGTTTTAGGTTGCCTCTGAATCTTCTAAGGTTTTCATTATTCTCTCTGATTGATTCTCTGGATTTTTTTATGACAAGAGTCTTCATCAATAACATACAGCTACAGTAGTGGCCTAGTTGTTATCCAGGTTAAAAAAAAAAAATCATCCATAGATGCAAGATCATCTAGGGACCTTTCCAGGGCTATCAACGCACCATTTCAAGCACATACCTTGAGATTAAAATCCTGTGGCCTTATATCTTCACCCTTATCCCCCAAAGAATGTCGGTCTGTATGTATGCGTGGGTGTATGTGGGATGGTGGGTGCATTTATATAAAAGTTTTGTCAAGACATATTAGTTAATTTATATTGAAGAAGGTTTATGTTGAATAATTGGATATAAAATAAAGTTGCAGGTGATTGGCTTCCCCATATTATGTCATAACCAATGAATATAACAAACTGAGTGCCTACGTTTTAGTAATAATAAGTAATAATAAGTCTGAGAAGAGGTGAAAAAGACAGTTCTGGAACTGAAACAACCTCTTACTTTTATAAGTGGGTTAGGCCTGGGAGAGACAACCTCCATTCATACACTGAGACCTCTAAGATATGGGAGTTCTTATGACCTTTATTTTGGCATTACTTATAAGGAACCAGTGTGGTGAGAAACTGTAAATAATAGGAAGATGCCCTTTTTACAGAGTATAGCTCTAGTATGAAAGAACAACTGTTTTAAGGGTCTTAGAATTTTCAACTATACTTTATTTACACAAAGGACAAATATTATAATCATCTAAAATATAACTTTTGGCTACACTTTACTTACACAAAGGACAGATATTATGAACATCAAAAAGAACCAAGAATCTGTAGCAAAGTATAAATGTACTCTGAACATCCAAAATAGAAGTCACATATTTACACATTAATTACTTTTGAAGACAATCATTACAGGCCTATTCACATAATTAACCAAAGACATCCTTGCTTACAATCAGTCCCAGATCACGGAGATCGACATATAATAGGCAGGAGAAACTCTGGAAGCAAATGAACGAACAGGAGAAAAAAAAATCCAGTTTCCCGGCAGACACAACCTTGCAAGGGGAGTGAGTCATAAAATAAGAAAAGCTGTGTACACATAATGTATGGATCTAAGAGGAGTCATTTTGTACTACTAAAAAGAGAAAAAGAAATTTGTTTGTTTGTTTTAAAAGATTTATTTATTTATGCATACAAGCTGGGGTGTAGGCCAGAGGTGTGTGGTGGTGAGAGGATTCACAAGAGACAGAGCGGGGAGCAGAACAGGCAGATCACTAAATCCATTGCTGAGGGGAGCAGTGGGCAAGACAGGAGAGGTCTGCTGCGCCATGTGGGAATTTCCCTGGCCGGGTATCAAACTTGTGCTATAGTGGCTGTGGATATCTTCATAGTGCTGCACTTAACCCATTGCGCCACCAGGGAGGCCCAGAAAAACAAATTTAGATATGCAATGACTTTGTTTGATAAATAACACATATTTAACTAATACTAACAAAACATTACTAAGATTAGACTTTTACATTTGAAAAATCTATCTTAATATGCACTTGGGCTTATGGCCAGAATCCATTCTAATTGGATATTGCCATTTCCATATCAATTATTGAAAAATTTCTAGTATTGTCATTGCATTAATCTTTTAAGCAGTTATAACAGATTGCTTTCTATTGCTAAGAGAACATATATTAGAAATATATAAAAGAAATACATACATATATATCAAAAAACACATATGTAAGTATGTAATTGAGTACAACTACTGTCACATGAAACAATTCAGTCAATCTCATGTTAGAGTATGCTTTAAATCCGGGCTCTTTCCAGCTTATATTTGAAATATTAAGCAGTTTATCTTGGGTCTTATGCTTATTATTCCAACTAGAGTTGGATGAAAGCAGATACTCTAACCGAGAACTGAGAATATGTCGCAAGTATGGCAATGTTAGGGAGCAGTGGATGTTCTTGACAAAATTGTGCTCCCATTGTATTAGTCAAATTTTTACCAGGGAAAAGCTGCTCAGCCAAAGACTGCTATCCCTCTCCCTGTTCTCACTCCTTTTCGCTTCCTATCTTCCCTTCTTTCCCCACCTCCTCCCCCTCTTGTTGTTAGCTCCCTCAGTTGTGTTACTTCCAGCCTGTAGTCTAAACAAGTGTGCCTTCTCCTTATCACCATAATGGCATTCCTATCCACTTGCCCAGATACATAGGCTACAGCAGGAACACCAGTGAATACTTGAGTTGCAGAGAGAAAGAGCTGAGATTTCTGAAGCTCTGTGTAGACAGTAAAAGCACTTCACTATAAAACTTGAGAGAACAATACATTCTACTGGGTGGACAAATTTTAGAAAGTTTGGAATTTACTGTTTAACTTAGAGGATGTTTAACTAATTCTATTTATTTACATAACCAGCCCTTTTCAGAATCTGTCACAAGACTTCTCTTAAATCTGCAAGAGCTGGGTTTCATTATCCATACCATGGGAAGGTAGACAGGATTAAATCCCATTTATTTGGAATTAAGAAAGAGTCTGGGGATCACTCATTTCTAGCAATCAGTTAGAAACCCTCCAGTGTGAAGTTTGTGTAATCTTGCCTTTGTATAAAGAATAACCATCTGAGTGAGAATAAATCCATGTTAGAAATGGTTCTGGATTTCAGGTATTGTCACAGCATCTCCCCAGTCATGAACAGATAAATGAGAATAAACTATCAAAGATCCTGTCCAAATTAACTTTATTTTCCTGTGGGCCTTATAAAAATCAAATCTAGTTGATTTTTTAATATTTTAATATTTTTTCTTTCTTTTATTAAAAAAATATTCAGCTCAAGCTGTGACTTTATTTACATAAATAAAAGTGTTGACAGTGGTCCTCACCATAAAATCATAGAATTTGATCAAGCTATTTCCAAAAGGTCTTTCAACTACAAGTAATAGACTTTTTTATGTGTATGTGTTTGTGTATGTATATGTGCATACACATGCAGATAACAAATATATGAAATATCAATTCTTTTTTCCATTCATGACATATTGATCAATGTCATCTACCTGTTTAGTAGGGGTACTATTTGCTCGAGGTATTCTTGGGTAAGAATATAATTGATTCTTATGTTTGGTTCCTTTTTTTCTTCTACTGTACTCCAACTTTAGTGAGAGACAACTTTCACGGCATTCTCATGGGTATTTCCATCAGTGTAAAATGTTGATTAAGGTTAAGAAAAATATTATAAGCCTATGCATATGTTTATATGCCCCCATCCTCCACAACATGGCTATTTGTTGAGAACATATGCTCTTTTTCTGCTGCTTAAGAGTAGAAAATTTTAAGAAGGATTGGATAAAGTTATTTAACTTTCTTTGTCATAAAAAAAGATTAAATTATGTTAAACCTCAAGAGAAAATTAAATTAAGCAAAACACCTTGTTCTCTAAACAAGATGCATTTTTTAATTTGTAATTGGTTTTCATTTCATAAGTATTGGACCTGTTCACATAAAGCTCTCCAGAAATACCCTGCATTGTTTAAATGATCCAATCCAATAAACTCTGCTGTTGCACACTTGATAAAATAAAAGGTTTAGTACTTATACCATGGAAATTAGTGTACAATTTTTTTCTAAGAATGACAAACTTTGAGCTAATAAGAAAAACTCAATTAAACATTGTATTATTGGATAACTGCTGAAATCGAAGTAAAGAAACCAGCCAAGGTAAACCGCTGTTGCAGAGTGTAAGGAAAATGAATTAAAATCAGGCTATTTTTTGCCTTCCACACAACAGACAGCCCATAACCTTGCAATGCTATGTTTGCCACCATTTGGACATCAAGCAAACCACAGATGGGCACTGCATTTGCAACAGTGTATTAATTATTAATTATATTAATTTTTATGGCTATGGGCACTTAGCATTGTAAAGGGGGTTCAATTGCTCTTCGGTCTCTCTCAGTGTTGGAGTCTCTCTCTGCCAGCCTATGTATAAGGTCCCCTGCATCAGCATTAAAGGCCTGCAAAATCCATTGAATATTCGAAAATTCTCTTTTTGTTTGTGAGAACTGACAGTGAGCCTACCCAGCCTGGGATGATTGCACAACACAGAGTTAAGAAATAGCACAAAATAGCTTCAGTTAACCAACTCACCCTAACCCTAACCCTAACCCTAACCCTAAGCCTAACCCCTAACCCTAACACTAACCCTAACCTCAGAGTAAGATAAGAGGGTAATGGGAATAAATAACAAGAAAGAAGCATGAAAATATATTAGTTGGTTGACTATTTTGTTTGGATTGCTAAAAAGGCTGCATTATTTGGTAACTTTCTAAGGCCATTGATTGAAAGGGCATAACAGCACATGGGCAATCGTGGTGAAGGTTTGCAGACACTTGCGTTGGGAGGTGTCAAAGGACCATCTATTTCAGAAAACTGGTGCAACTTGATCTCATTTAGTAGAGGGAGTTGGGTTTTGTTGAATGGAATACATTAATTGTAGGAAGAGACCTGAAATGTACTAACATTTTTAGAAATGAACATTTTTGTTATGCTTTGATGATTTTGAAATCCCTATCATTTCGCAGTGAACAAATAGTAACCATGTAATTAAAAAGCCTAGCCACCAGGAATAAATTTTACACTATAAAAAATTGGCAGTAAAACAATATGTTATGACATCATCTGGCAATTTCAATACTTAAACATCTACCATTCAGTCACTTTTTTATACTTCTCTTAATTCAGTTGAAATATTTAGTTTTGATTAAAGATTTTAACTCTTTGAGGCAGCACGAGAAGGTGAGAGCTGCCTTTAAATCTTAACTCTACCATTACTCTACTCGGCAATTTTGGGTGATGATAACAAAATCATTTTTATATCATGTATTCACCTTACCCCATAATCTATTTTCATCCATGTAATGTGATAATCGTATATGATGTTATACTCACTACAATCTTATACAGTGGTTACAAACACTACACCATTTTACAGATTAAAAATGAGCTTGTAGAGATTATCATTGGTTTCTGTGGATACCAAGTCAACAGAGAGAAAAAAAGGGGAGGGCATTCGGGGAGTAAATGTCAAATCTACTCCTGGTGTAAAGGGTTTCTAACTATGTCATATTTAAATGAGATTTCCTCCTTCTATTGTTATTCTATATCCCTATATACTGTTTTATTTCCCTTTATTGAATGTAGCATCATCTTATATTTAATAGTTGGTTCTTCTCACTATTAAATATAAGCAAGATGAAGGTAGTTGTGTTATTTTTCCCTGCTGCTGTGTTCCTTCAGCCTGTAATAGTAAGATCTCAATATGGATTTATTAAGAATGATGTATTTTATAGCTTGTCAAGTAATAAAAAAAGGCTCTCAAAATTTATCATGATAAAATAATAGTAAGAAAAGATTGCGAAAAACATGAGGACGTTTTGGGGAGAAGAAAATGTTAACAGAGTTAATTTTGGTGGTAGTCAAAAGTGTAGCTATATCATTACCTACCAAGTGGTCCATGTGAAATATGTGTTTCATTTATTGTATGTTAATTATGCCTCAATAAAGCTGTTTAAAATCAGTAGAAAATATTACACAACAACAAAAAATAGCATTAATTAATTAAATCTACTTTAAGAAACTATCACCAATGCTCTCCCAATTTATGTTCCCCTCCTTTACCAATGAAATCGTTCAAACAGATTGCCCTCAGTGATTCTATAACCAGAGGCTGAAGCCAAAGACTGCTATAGGTGGCGCCCCCTGGAGGAGATAGATAGCCCCAGGGAAAATGCAAACAAAGTATCACATTAGGGGTGGAGACTTTGATAAGAAATGTAAGTGACTGCACAAGCAGCCTCAAGCATTTGGTGTTTGGGATTCAGCTTTTGAGCATTCAGCATTTGGGATTCCTGGAGTCAGCGATTTCTGCCCCAGCCATGCCAGTCTTCCAGAAGGCTGTTTTGGGCCTCTGAAGAACATGGAGAGGCTTCTAGAAGACAACCTCAGAGAGGAAAAGTTTGGTGGATTTGCAAGTAGCTGAGCAACTGAGACTATTCCCAGTTTTGCTGCTGTGAGAGCCTAGCAGGGGAGGCGAAGACCCAGAGCTGGGCACCTCGCTGAGCTGCACCATTCGTGGGGTCCTTTGGCCATCTGCAGCTGTTGTTTGGAGTGTCGCTTGTCTGGTGCTGTGCTGGCACATGTTGGCAGCTCCAGGACCATCTCGTGTTATGTCATCTGCTGTCTTCGTGAGTGGGAACCTGGCCTATAGCCTGGCTACCATGTGTCAGCCGTGCGAGGAAGTCACCATCTTGGGAGCTTTTGCGTTAGGACTTTAACACTGGACACTGCTCTGGGTGAGGTAAATTACCATTTTTGGCCTCAGTAACTCTTTGTTTGTTTTTTTCCTGATTTGTTAAATAAATCCCATTATTGTTGTTCTCTGAACATGAGTAGTCTTGTAATTACGCACACAGGTGAAGAACTCAGACAGTGACAGGTGAACTATTTAGGCAGTATCCTTGGCCAGTTTTGGTGCCCCTTGCTGCCCTGTATCAATTGCAACTCAGGAACAATTGCTTCAATGCTAGAAGGCTTAAAAGTTAAATATCTCACCTTACATGTCTCAATTTCTTTTTAAATACAATGAGTTATTCTAAAGAATATGAGATATATCGAAATTGCTCTATATTATTAGCTCCTGCCTGTGCACTGAATTGTTAGGAATTCAAGCACGTGAACACTAATGCTTTAATATGTATGTCTTAAAACAAAGAACAGCACTTTGTAATAAAAGTGTAAATAAGATCTTATATATGAATTTGCATTGCTATTCCCTGCTGTGTTTGAACATCAAGTTTACAAGTTATTATCATTATTAATCATTATTATAATTACAGTAGTGTATGACACAGCTAATCCCAAACAGAATAATGTAAGACCATTCATATTTGAATTTAGACTACTGTGGAAGCTAGGGAAATAAATTTAGATTAAAATTGGAAATCCACATGTGGACAATCTCAATTTGCTTTGTGTGTGAGATAACATAAAGTTCTTAACCTAATGTTGGCTTTATTGAGTTAACTAATGAAGCTGCAGTGAGGGAGTCTTAGGAGATCAAAAACATATTTAAGACTTTATTAAATAGACGCAGTAACAAAAATATTTTGCACAATTTTCCAAACTTATAGATTCTCTACATGTAACTTTGATATGTATAATGATAATCTTTTCCACAAGTCAAACCATTCAATATTTTTAAAACAAAGAATAAATGATAGTTTTGTTTTGAATGTTTTTTTTTTTTTATTCACAGTGCTAGACATTGAGCATATAAAATTGAGTTGTATGTGCTTTATCCAAGGTCTCCTGCTTGAACTTTTCTGATACTATTTGCGAGAGAATAATAACTTAGCAAAACAAATTATTTATCTTTCTATCAAGAATATTAATTTTTTATATTTAAGGACTTTGTATTTATTAGAAAAGACAGTTAACACATAAACATTATTTACATTATCTAATTCCTTAGAGTAAACTCTGTAACCCTTAAAAATTACTTAAAATTAGTACTGCAAAATTTGTTATCCAAGATGAAACCAAGAATTAATTTATTTGGCATGGCAGAATAGAAGAGTAGCAAAATTACAATTACTGAATGTGCTAGTAGATATTTTTACCCTTAAAAATCATTGATTTGGTAATACTTGAGTGAAAAGTAGAAATAAGGGAATGGATAAGTCTTATACCTGAACTTGCACCCATTCACCATAGGCTACATATGCTTACCCAGTCCTTCCCTCTCCCTTTTCTCCTCCTCCTTCTCTTCTTCCATTCCCCCCAGCCCCCGCCAACACCTCCCCCCACCACACACAAACCACTTCTTGAAACCAATCTTTACTTTTCATTTACTGACCCAAAGTTTGTTTATGGTAATCTAAGCAAATAAGGCTCATGTACTTAGGTTCTACAAAAGGACACTGAACTTGGTTCTTTATCTTGCTCTTTACACCTATAATAATTCCCCATTAAGATCTTTTCACAGCAGTGCACGAGGATACTTCATTCACCATCTAAACTACATGTATTTTAATTGGGTGTATACACACATACACAGAGAGAGATAGATACAGATATTGATAATGAGAGCAATACGGAATTTATTCTGACAGACCACAGAAGTCCTCATTTTTTCCCTTGTTTATTCAATTTTCCCAAGATTGTTTAATAAAAAGTCCTCCCTATAACTGTTTTTTTAAATATTTTTATTTATTTATGTATACAAGCTGGGGTACAGGCCAGAGGTGTAGGAGGAGAGAGGATTCACCAGAGACAGAGTGGGGAGCAGAACAGGCAGATCAACTGAAGTACACTGCTGAGGGGAGCAGCGAGCGAGGCACGAGAGGTCTCTTGCGCCATATAGGAAACTCCTTGGCTGGGTATGGAACTCGTGCTGCAGAGGCTCTGAATAGCTTCATAGTACTGCACTTAACCCGTTGCGCCACCAGGGAGGTCCCCTATCAGCGGTTTGACAAGCAGTATTTATCAGAAAGTGAATTTTTATTTTTGTTTGGGTCCAAATGTAACATTTTTTATCATTTTTGAATTTTTTATGAAGCATGTGTTTCATGGGTCAGTTTTATTAATATAGAAGCTTCTAATTATTGAGGTTTAGGGCATTTTAATATCTAGTGGAACTGGTTCCCTGATAATGTGCTTTTATTCTACTTCAGTTTTAATGGTATTTTGCTTATTAATTTTGTATCTAAACTAAACAAATTTGCTAATGATTTTTTACAGTGTTGTCTTTATTAGTGTGTCTCTATTTATATGCTAGGCACAAGGGCAAAACTCCCAAATGCAGCTGGACTTTTTCTATAAACTCACACAGCAGCCTGTGTTCTGTGGGCCTTAGTGCTGCGTCTGTCCGTACACACTCGAGAGCCCTCTTAGCACAGTAGGGACTGAGATGTTCTGACAGATGTGGGAGTAGGAGGCTAGTCTCGCCAGTGCAGCCCAAGACCAGGAACAGATGACACAGGTTCAGTTTCACACCTGTGTTTTTCTACCTTTGTCACCAGGAAGAATTTAATCTTCCTGAGTCGCAGTTCCTTAGTAAGTAAAATCATTTTCCCCTTTCAGTAGATTTTACTCTGACTGGCTTGCGGGGCAGAAGCATACCACGAAGCAAGTCAAACGGATTTTTCCAGCTTGCCAAAAGCTAAATAGAACCAGGGAGAGAAGAAGGGAGTGGGAGGATAGGATAGTGGGATTATTATAGCATGGCCCCACACAGAACTCGGCATCTATTTCCCGTACCAAGAACATGTCTATTTTCTTCTGTACCTCTTTTTCCTTTTATCAAATTTCATTGATTTGCCATTTGTGTACAAGACTACATGATTTGGTAAGTACAGATTTACACTTCAGCCTGTGCATGTGCTTCATCCCTACCGCTTATAAACCCACATGTCTTCTTTTTATTCATTTATTTTTAATCTCGTAAACTTGCTGTATCCTACAAATAAAAGCCCTTTAGATTAACTTAGGCTGAATTGTTTTTTCCACACTGCAAACATGAAATAATGGCAAAAGTCAAATGAGGAAAGCCAGATTTAAACTAATGAAACCTTGACTTCAGGTTAAAAGAGGTTATTTGTAAATAAATCACATCTGATTTATCACATCTCCTCTATGGAAAACTGCTCTGAATGCAGAGTCTCTAATTCTGTTACAGGTTTGCCGAGATTCCACTTTATTGAATACACTTGAAGAACATCACTACAATTATTTTAATTAAGAAATAAATATGCATTTCTTGTCAAGATGACTGATTGCTCGGAAATACTGTACCAAACAAATCACATCTATTTCTGTTGTCATTGTTGGGTCCTAATAATAATCTTACATATTTGGTTGGAGTTGGGCTTTGTTAGTGGTTTTAATATTTTTCTGCCATATCTCCATCTGCTGATTCCAGTATGACCATTCACTGTGGCCCAGTCACCGGCTTTTTGAAAAAAATATTTATTTATTGCATACAATGCTGGGTTGTAGGCCAGAGGATTGGGGGTGGGGGGGTGAGAGGGTTCACCAGAGACAGAGCGGGGAGCAGGACAGGCAGATAGACTGAAGTACACTGCTGAGGGGAACAGTGGGCGAGGCAGGAGAGGTCTGCCGCACCATGTGGGAAGCTCCCTGGCCGGGGATCGAACTTGTGCTGCAGTAGCTGCAGATAGCTTCATAGTGCTGAGACTTAACCCCTTGCATCACCAGCGAGGCGCCACAGGCTTCCTCTTTACAATGAACTCAGAGCCCCATGGATTCGCTAATAAACTGATACTGTCTTTATTTTCTGCAAGCTGACCATGCTTCGAAGTCCTTGCTGCCTCATTTTCAGAATGAGTTCTGATAAATTTCCTCTGCTGTAGAAATTTAAAACAACATTTTAAAAAATTAAATAAAAATCTAATCAGTAATAACACTTGGTTTTAAATTTCTAGCCTGAATTGAAGCCAAGTGTGCCTGACCGTCAAGAGTCCCAACTCTGAGCCAGACATCCCTCCTTAATTTGTCAACTCTATCCAGACAGGACTTACCTGGCACAGGTGAATAAAAGACCAAGGAGGAGATTGGGACTTTCAGCTCTTAGGAACTATTAGCAGCGGCTCCCTAGCACAGACAGGGTCACTGGACTTTAATTCTATAGCAGAAACCAATTATGTAGATATTTGGGAAAGATTTGCTAACTAAAACTGTGCGGAAATAGAAGGGTAATTTTTTTCTCCCAAACATAAGCTAATATCTCATATGGGTAGTTAGTCAAATTATCTAGATATTATGATCATTCTTGGCTTCTGGAAGTGCCCTTTTCTCAGCTGCCTTACACTGCATCATTCTCTGGTATTAATTGTTGAGACAAGAAAGTTAAAAAGAATAAAAGTGAAGCACCAACCCATAGAAAAGATTTTATTTCCTCTTCCATTAGTGTGCATATTTGAGGATTCTATGTGGCCATTCTTTTTATTTTTTTTAAGGATGTATTTATTTTTGCATAGAAGCTGGGGTGTAGGCCAGAGGTGTGGGGTGGTGAGAGGATTCACCAGAGACAGAGTGGGGAGCAGAACAGGCAGATTGACTGAAATACACTGCTGAGGGGAGCAGCGAGCGAGGCACGAGAGGTCTCTTGCACCATGTGGATTAATCTTGAGAGATTTGTAAAGCCCATAAAATTGAAATGGAGGATCTACTGAAATACACTGTTGAAGGGAGTAGTGGGCGAGACAGGAGAGGTCTGCTGTGCCATATGGGTCATCTACTTGGCTGGGGATCGAACTCAGGCGTTCTTGGTGGGCCATGGTGGTAATAACGCTGAGATTTAACTCCTAGGCCATCAGGAAGACCCTCGATTCTGTTTTTAAATTAATTCTTCGGCAATTCTAAGTTTGCCATTATAGAATTCTGTAGGTATCTGAGCACTCATATAAAAATTCATCCCTCCTTAATTTGTCACCTTGAAAATTAATGAACTCTGTGCCAATAATTAATTTAGGAATCTTACACATATAATTCTATGTTTGCAACAAACATTTAAGGCTTTTATTTTTACCCCATTTTATGATTAAGAAAACTAAATCACAGAGAGATTGAGTAATTTGTCTTTAGGCACAAAGTTAGTTATTGTCATAGGAAGAAATAATATATAGGTAGTATCAGAGTGGAACTGAGATTTAAAATCTCTATGGTGTACTATTTTCTTGAAACTTATGAGGCTCTTATTTATCTTAAAATGGCATATCGACATGCCAGTTGTGACCACATTTGAAGCAGTCACCAGATGGGTGATGGATGGTTTATTCTCATATTATCTTCTTTTATTATGAATGTAAGCATAATGTAATAATAGCTCTCACTGTTATCAATTGTGCATACTAATTTCTTGCATAATAATTTTATGTAAAATGCATGAGGATCTTTTTATTGTTTGAAAATTCTGAATATCTCCATATATTAACATATTTAATATTTAATTTTTGTATTTCTTGTCAAATTTAGTGGTTTAAGAAAATAATATGTAATGTTTTTGAAACACTTGATTATAATTGTGACTAAAAATGCTTATTTTTAATAAGGATAGGGTGTCTAATAAAAATTACTAGAATGAATATAGCACCCTGTCCTCCTTTTCAAGGTCACACTATCTCATTTTATGTTTATATTATTAGACATGATGGATTAAATAAAAATAAATCACATTTATAATTAAGCCTTGGGAGGGTGACATAATTAGTATTGCTAAAGTGTTAAAATATACACAAAGTATAGCCATCATTTAATATATAAAATTGCATTTCTGAAGTATGTGTATATATATATATTTTTTAAGATTTATTTATTTATACATATAGGCTGGGGTACAGGCAGAGGCGTGGGGCAGCGAGAGGGCTCGCCAGAGACAGAGTGGGGAGCAGAACAGGCAGATGGACAGAAACACACTGCTAAGGGGAGCAGCAAGCGAGGCAGGAGGGATCTGCTGTGCCATGTGGGAATCTCCCTGGCTGGGCATAGAACACGCGTCCCCGCCGCCGACAGCTCCATAATGCAGTGCTTAACCACTGCGCCACCAGGGAGGCCCTGAAGTATGTATATTTTATATTTAAAAATGTTCCAATTGTAATGTATACTTCAATTTACACTAAATATATGATAAAAAACCATATAATCCATTTCAGGAGTAGTAATGTAATCTATGCTTATAAAACAATGCTTATTTTCTCCTCTCTGTTTCTGCAATAGGTTTTTTTTTTTTTTTTTTTTAAAGATTTATTTTTTATTTATACATACAAGCTGGGGTACAGGCCAGAGGCGTGGGGCAGCGAGAGGGTTCACCAGAGACAGAGTGAGGAGCAGAACAGGCAGATCAGAAATACACTGCTGAGGGGAGCAGCGGGCAAGGCAGGAGAGGTCTGCCGCACCATGTGGGATTCTCCCCGGCCAGGCGTCGAACTCGCGTCGCTGCTGCCGACAGCTCCACAGCGCAGCGCTTAACCGCTGCGCCACCAGGGAGGCCCTGCAATAGGTCTTAATTGATTTCTTTACCTCTGACTCTTCTGATATTCTCTCTACACTGGTGAAGAACTGACTTTCTTAAAATGTAAAAACAAATTTCCATTTCTTACTAAAGTAATCCACAATCAAAAAAGTATCATTTGAACTTCCTTGCATACTCTTCAATATCCTTCACAATTTGTCAGTAGCTTTCTGATATTAGAAACATTTAGGACAGTTTTCTTTCCCTGAATTAAATTGTTTTAGTGTCATTTTGCCTTATTTCTGTTCTTTTAGCTTGACATTTTCTCTCTGATTTCTAATAACTTATTTTCAAGGTCTACAACCTTTAAAATCTTGAAGACAATTATCAATAAAAATTAGATATGGATTTCCTTGGATCTTTTTGTAACAAATGTCTTATTGAGCATGTGATTTTTATTTGCATTGTTGACCTAAGGTACTGTTTATATGACTACCCTTTACCTTTGAAAAAAGAAAAATGTTTTATTCATCTTTATATCCAAATTAAGGTGCATTCTAAAAATAGGTTTATATAAAGTTCATTTGTACTGTATGATCAATTTCACATACTAATTTTTTTTTCTTAGAATTCTATTCAAATAGCATGACATGAACTATTTTCTTAAACAGGTCTAAATCCAGAGATTTTAACTGGTATAATATGAAAAAATATATTAAAACTAAAATAGATTATTTAATTTCACTGAAATAAAAACATAAACCAAATTAGAACACAATTACTAAAGATGAACATAGAAGTAGAAAACATGAATTTTTAAATTAGAGAAATTTAGTGTGAAAAGTTTCAGTATATATTATTATTATGGTAATGAAATCTATATATCAAAATTAGCATATTTACTTTTTAGAAAAATAAATGTCTGGTTATGACAAACAAAAACTTTATTTATTTACTATGTTAAAGCTGTTTATTTACATAGTTAAAAATGTGTAAGTTCTGGCAAAATTTAGATGAATGTTATTCATCATGAATTCATTAATAGATATTTAGAAAACTTAGAAATCAAATAAGAAAGTGTATTTAAAATAATATTGATGATATTAAGGATGTATACAAAAGTTCTCTAAAATTGAAGGAAATCATAATAATAGTATTAGCATTAATATTTAGAAATTAAGCCCAAATTTCTAGCAATCAATATCATAAATGAGGTAACTCCCAGGGAGCCCAAAATGATGACAGTAGTAATCCATGTTCCTCAATATGTTTAAAAAATAAACATCATCAAGAATACATTAGACTACTGGGCCTCCCTGGTGGTGCTGTGGAGCTGTCGGCAGCGCACAATGCTATTCAACGCCCAGCCGGGGAGAATCCCACATGGGGCGGCAGACCTCTCCTGCCTCGCCCGCTGCTCCCCTCAGCAGTGTATTTCCATTGATCTGCCTGTCCTGCTCCCCACTCTGTCTCTGGTGAACCCCCTCGCCGCCCCTCATCTCTGGCCTGTACCCCAGCTTGTATGTATAAATAAATATATCTTTAAAAAAAATACATTAGACTACTGGGAAAAAAAAAAGTGTTTCTGCATAGCTAAAAGAGAAAACATTGCTCAAACTTTAAATTACTTTCTCATTAAAAAATAAGAAAACCATGGTCCCTTGTGCTCTTTTTTTCTCCCTCTTGAGCCCTTACCCTCCCTCTCCTCTGTTGAATGTCGCCTTCTTATTTGGTTCCCCTATATTCCTGTTATGAGTGAAACCATTCGATATTTTTCTCTTTTTTTCTGGCTTATTTCACTGATCATGATCCCTTTTAGATCCATCCATGTTGCTGCGAATTGCATGTGTTTGTCTTTTTCACCAGTGAACCGGTGATGGGTAACCAATGGGGAACACACAATACTGTAAAAGATATGAATAACAAAAATAAATTAAACAAAAAAACAAAACAAAACAAAAAAAAAGAAAACCCCAAATTCCAACAAGTAATGTCTCACACTGTTGTATCAAACCTTTATGATGAAGGGAGCAGCCCAAGAAAGTCTGCAGAAGGAGAGAAGAGGGGGCCTGACAGCACCCCTCAAATTGCTCTACAACTGCTCCATGAGGAGAGCTCCACTCCAGCATGGAAATACCAACAAAGAGTCCTGGTTGGTCAGGGCACTGCTGGCAGGTTCTTTAGCACATGTCAGTTAAGGTGGTCATTTCAAAAGATGTAACTTCTGGGGAAGAAAAAGGTAAAGAGTTACGAGTGGGTGTCACTTGGAAATTAAATAGTGAAAAATAAGGGAAACAACTGTGAACATGTTGGGACACTGAAAAAAACAACAATCAGGTAAAAATATTGTAAATGGAATAAATGCAATATTTCTAGTAACAAACAAAACGTATATAAACTAAACAAGTTAGGGCTTGCTAAACTGACAGAAGAGAATTATCACTGAATTAAGAATCTTGAGAGGCACCATCCAAATCTATACATGAATAAAAACTAATAGTGCAAAACCTTAGAGGAAGAAATCAGGAAATAAGGAATGATGTGTTTTAGCTGATAAAATTCACTTGTCCAAATTTAACTAAATATACTCAAACTTATTTAATATATCCAAAAACATATTTGGAAAAAATTAATTACTAATTCAAAACTAAATAAAAATTAAATATTGATTGAAAAGGTATTATTTGGAGGAAATGATAATAATCTCCAGTATGAAAACTAAATTACATGAAGTCCAAAGATAGATAAAATAGAATAGATTACAATTGAACTGTAATGAGACAATGATGAAAGTTAAACACAACCATGAAGATCAAATTGATGTTAAAAAGAGAGAGAAAATTCAGAGATAAATAGTAGCAGTTGAAGGCTAATTAGTTAATAACAAGAGCAAGTTTAATTGGCGGTTCTGAAGAAAAAAACAAAGCAATAGAATAGCATTATTATTTCCATCAAAAATCCAAAAGCAGTAGCTACATGACAATAGACCTGATTGAACATATTGAAAGGACATATGAATAATAAAAATTCACCAAGAATGATAAAAAATAAAATAGATATTACTACAATTATTCATTTTCAACAACAAAGTAAAAATCTTCAAGCTCTCCAGCAAAATATTCTATAACCTACGATGACAAAAATATTAGGCTGGGAATGTCATCCCATCCCCAGAAGTACATATAACCCCAAGATTCTGTTTTTTAAATGCCCAGTTAAAGAAACCAGAGTTCCTGGGAGAAATGATAGACTCTCTGCTGGAGAAAGGAAAGTGCAAACCAACCTGGAGACTCTTTGCAGTTCCATAAAATAAGGGAAAAAAAAAATATATATATACACACATATATATCTTTTCTTGATTTTCCCATTCAGGATTGCAACTTGAGGATACTGAAGTATTGGCCTTCTCCATTCATTTTCTATAGGTTTTGTTACCATCCCCACTGCCCAGGGACATGGGGTTTATCTGCTTGACTCCAATTCAACCAGCACCTTTCCTGCTGCAAACTTGTTGGTTTTTACAACACTGCCTTCCAGTATGGAATTTAGTGAGGAGGGTAGAGAAGGCCTGTGGAGCAGTCTTGAGCTAAAACTGTACAGATCTCATCACTCTTTACCCACACTACAGTGACTGCTCTTGTATAAATGTTTCTCAATTTGTTGCTTGCCTCTGTTTCCATTCCTGCTTCCAATAATTCATCCAATTTTCCATATCTTAAGGAGAGAGATTGTTTTTGTGTTTCTCTTTCTCTGCCACTCAGTTATTCTTTGTCAGTGTCTGGTCTCTAGTTCCAGACTATTTGGCTGAGATGGTCATTCAATGGATGCCGTTTCTAGTCAGCAGTGATAATCAGACTGTGATGGGAAAACCTAAGAAGCCCTTATGAGGAGAAATCCAGCCATCAATTATTTACTATAAAGATTTGATGTATATAGCTAGAGACTCTGTACTAGTCTGTAAATGTGCTGGTCCGTCATTCTCAGCACAGCTCCAAGTGATGTTATGTTGGCGTAGACCACTCACTTTTTATCTCCAAATCTCAATTTCCATTAATAAAATAGATATAAACATTTCATTATATTAAATAGAGATGTTTGTGGAATTTTTTATAAAGGCTTCTTTCATATTAGAATTTCAATGATCCCATGAGAAAACAGCCAGCATGCCAGTTTTCACAACAGAGAACTTGGGGAAACCAAAATAAATGCGGTGTGAATTATCTTAATTTAGGGAGGCAGAAGACAGGTTTGATTTCCTATTTCTATATGTGGATATTAATGTATAAGCAGTCTTTAAAACTTGAGATGTATGTTGCTTTTATATAACTAAACTTTGATGTCAATCACAAAAAAGTTATATTTTCCAAAAATCTTTTCATTTGAGACATTTAAGAGGGTGGAAGCATGTGTGAAAAAGTACTGGAGCTTTATGTGAGATGTAATGACATTGAACTGGCAGGAGACAGGCCAATGTATCTTTTGGCTGTGGAAACTCAGTGCTCCCCAGGCTGGATTTCATGAAGCTAGAACATCATTAAGTTGAACAATTTTCCTTTGGATTTTTCTTTAAATGAGTTTAAGTTCCTTAATTAAAGTGACTAAATATAAAATCATATGATGGCTAAAAGGTCAAATGCTTGCACTTTTTAAGGAGTGTAAAATTATTCAAATTGAGTGATTTATTGTAAAGAAATTAAATTCAATTATTCATTTGAGAAAACTGCAAAAAGATTATCTTTGGTGTTTTTAGTGAATCTTAAATACTGGTGCTTAAAATAGAATTAGCCCTAGCTTTGGTCTTTGGACTGTGACAAAGAATAATATATGAACACGATTGTCCTAGAGATGAGAAAGAAGTCAAGGTTTCCTAAATCAGACTCAAAAAGTAGTCACAGTGAGAAATCACAGTTACCTCTAGATAGAATATCCATTATTTCTTGAGCACTACTTTGCATAGTAAAGAAGGACCCTGTGTTAAAATGTCACCTAAACATGTAATACACATGGATACATAGAAACCAATGGATCAAGTGAACAGATCACCCTGACAAGCAATTTCTGGAGACAGTCAGAAATTACTCATTGGCCCTTAAAGCATGAGCAGGTTGCTACATACCATTAATAGGAAGTGGACAATACAATAATTGTGCTATTCAAAGTTTAGTTAAAATCCAGTTAGGATTGTTTAGTTTGTGTTTCCAATCCATGGACTTTATTTTTTTATTTTTATTTATTTTTTGAGATTTATTTTTTATTAATACATACAAGTTGGGGTACAGGCCAGAGGCGTGGGGTGGCGAGAGGGTTCACCAGAGACAGAGCGGGGAGCAGAACAGGCAGATCAGAAACACACTGCTGAGGGGAGCAGCGGGCGAGGCAGGAGAGGTCTGCCGCACCATGTGGGATTCTCCCCGGCTGGGCGTCAAACTCGCGTCGCCGCTGCCGACAGCTCCACAGTGCAGCGCTTAACCGCTGCGCCACCGGGGAGGCCCAATCCATGGACTTTAAAGTGCCTACTAATGATCTGGGGATTTGTTAAATACACAGTTCAGAATTAGTGTCTCTGGGTAGAATCTGAGATTCAGCATGTCCAAACAGCTGCCAGGTAATGCCAATGCTGGTGTTGCCAGTGCCAAAGTTGATAAATGAATCCCCCTTGGAGAAGCGGAATCTGAATAATGTCTTCAATTTCTCCCACAAAATGTCTCAAGGGGTCACTTTTAGAATCAGGTGTTACAATATTTGAATCTGTGCCATAGCTGCACGGAAAGTTTCACTCTTATGCAGAATTCTTGAATGTGTTTATGAGATAAGAAAGGGTAAATTAGCCATCAATTATTCTTCATACACTTTAATTGCATATTATTGAAAAACTGTATGTTTAGTTCTGGCCACTCCATGTTTAAAGTTATACTTATTTAGTCATTGTATCTCATATTACTTTTTATTATCCCGAGAACTAAGAGATTAAATACCCACCAAATTCAGAGGATTTCCTTTTGCCAAAAAAAGTGACTCAGCCCTAGAAATGATGAATCATTAAATAAAACAAGTTCAAAAGCATTATTTTTGTTTTCCCAATCAATCTATCTAATCAGGCATTGCAAAAACAGAAAAAGCGGTGCTTTTTTTTCTGATGTGAAATTCAAAACGATAGGGATGATGGATCTAGGTGGTGGGTGTAGTATGTGGTGCTAGGTCTGAATGTCCTAATCCTCTAAATCACATACAGTGTGTAAACTAGTGTTAAATAATGTTGAGCAAGTATTCCCTGTAATTTTTGTCACATGAGTTTCTTATGTTAAGACTGGTGTTTAAATAAAAACAGCAGAAATAAACTGTTAACTATAAATCAGAGACATTCTACAGGGCAGGGGAAAGGAGAGAGAACAAACCCACACCAATGGATGGCAGAGCACATCCGTTGGGATGATGGGGCCCCGGGTGAATTGGTGGTGGGAATTCTAGGAGGATTACAACTGGGAAAAGAAAGCAAACATTGTACAAAAATGAACAATGAATAAAATATAAATAAATAAATAATTTTTTTTTAAAAAGGATGATATTTTCTTTTCATGATTTGGGCTCTTTGTTTTTTTCCACTCTTTTTGGTAACAATTTAATAATAGTCTGAATCCAATCAGTCTTAGCTTTCACTTTTAACTCCCACCCCTTATTTCCCTGTTTGCTGTTTTGGGCACTTGCTTCAGTATTACTAATTCTACCATTCACCTAGACATATGTGGGGAAGATTCTCCTTAGATTTCACCTTGGTATGGAATACTAGGATAGCAGAGACACTGAAGGAAAAAAAAGAAAAGATAAAATGAAAATCTAAACTTCATTAGAGTTCATTTTTCTCTGGGGATTGGTAATCACTTCAAAATTGGTAATCATTGCAAATCACTAAAATTGTTACTCTTAAACAAGTTGATTATAAACAACAGGAAGTCGTGGGGCAGCTTCCCTAATGAATGAGCTCCCCTTACCTCCCATACAGCCAAGCATCAGACTGGCTGTGCTGATGCATTCTTTACCTGGTTGATTGAAAGGCTGACTCTGTACTTGAGCCCCCTGAAGACCTCAGTGAGAGAGGCAGGTGGAGGGCTCAGAGATGCTAAATATCCCAATATGGAGTAGAGTACAGGGAGAGAAACAAATCTTTGTTGGTAAAAAGATGGTAGAATATTGCCCAGGAAAAAAAAAAATAGCATTCAGTACTAAATTTGCTTGTGCTAGTTTTCAATAGTCTCTTTTAATTCAAATGCACACAATTAAAATTTTCTGGTTCTCTATGCAAGATGAAGGATTTACAAGGAAAATGTTTAGCTAGAGGATGGGACACTCAGATCAGAAGGGAAGAAAAGCCTACAGTGGATAGAGATTTGTCCTCTTTCAATGTTTGTAGATCATTGTGGATTCCATTATAGATTTCACACGGCATTGGAATCCACGATTATGTGAAAAATCTTCTTGGTTTAATAAAGTCCTAACAGATACAAGTAAATAGAAATTATTGTCAATCATTTAAAAAATGTAATGATATTATCTTCTTAATATGGAAGAGAAGAACAAGGGGTCATATCAGAGTGAGAACAATTTGTGATATTGCTTCTGCAGTGACATGGGTCATAAGGAAAAAAATATAAATGGCATTTTAGGTGAAAGTAATGTGTTTTCTTTTTTATGCCAAAAGTACACACAGAGGTTATACCCATCTGACAGTATTAGGAGGCCAACTGGCTTGATTCATATATCTGGAGGGTCATATATGGGACATTAACCAAACAAACTGGTCAACTATGTAAATTTTTGTTCCTTTATGGAAATATCTGAATGAGTCTTATTCACTGCTATACTACTATTGTTCTTTGTGGGTAGGCAAAATTCTGAGATGGTGCACAAAATTCCCATTCTTGTATGCATGTTTTATAACCCCCTCTGCTTAAGTGTAAGCAGGATTTTGAAGAGGTTGGATTATAGTCAGACTACATTTTAAGTTAAATATAAAGGGATTTTTCAAATATAATTATAGCCCCAATGCAATTGATTTCAAGTTAATAAAACCTGAGATGATTCTACATGGGATGACCTAATCAGATGAGCCCTTTAGAAGAACAGGGCTATCCCTGAAGTCAAAGATTTAAAGCATGAGAGGAAATTTCCATGTTGGCCTTGAAAAGCAAGCAGCTAAGCTATGGGTATGCCCATGAGATCACGTGACAAGGAGCTGTAGGGACTATTTAGGAGGTGAGAGTGACCTTTCACCAATTCCAAACAAGCAAAATCTACCACTCTCCTAAAAATAAGTAATTAAATTCTGCTAACCATCTGAATGAGCTTCCTGAGAACACAGAGCCTCAGAGAGACCCTAGGCTGACATTGATTTCAGCCCTCTGAGTCCCGCAGCAAGAAGCCAGCTAAATATTACAGGCCACACAGCTGACCTAGAGAATCTATGAGATAATAAATGCTTATTTTAGGCTTTAAAGTGGTACTACCATTTTGAAGACAGTTTAGCCGTTTTTTAAAAAGCTGAATGATAGTCTTTCCATACAAGCCAGCTATTGTGCTTTCTGATGTTTATCCAATTAATTGGAAAACAAATGTCCATACAAAAACTTGTATAAGACCTTTATTCATAGTTACAAAATGTGTAAGCAACCAAGATCCTTCCATAGGTGAATGGATGAAGATACCTCCATAAGTTGGAATCTTACTCGACAATAAGGAAAAAATGAGCTGTCAAGTCATAAAAATATATTTTTTAATAGCATCTCAAATAAAACTGAGTTTTAGCCTTAGCATAAAGGGCATGGTGAGTATATGTTAATCTCCTCTAAAAAAAGGGCTGTTGCTAGACAATTCCCGACATTTTTATATGCAGGATAAAGCAATGTCTCAAGAATCAAGATACTCTGATTTCTCAAGAACAGCAAAAACTAGCTGTATTTTTATGTAGCATATAAATTTGGAATGTTCAAAATAAATTTATTTAAGAACATATTTTGAAGTTAGATTTAGACCCAAACCAAAAATTTTCTACCTTTGCATATAGAAAATTCACCAGCTGGAAAACTGACAATAAATTAACAAATGGCTATGACAGATGCCATTGTGTTTGGTACTCCCCCAATGTGAAAATTCAGTACTAAAATAAATCAATGTACCATGTGTCAGTGTCCTGGTTTATACCCATCATTCCCTATAAATTGATCACTTTTGAAGCAATGACCAGAGGTTGCTCTTTGGGGGTATTTTCTTTTTGGTTTGTTAAAAAAATAGAACTTAGTGGCAAGGAACCCTTCTTCTAAATACTAGAAAAGCTCTTCCTCTGTTATAGGAGTTACAAATTATACCATTAAGAAGATAAGTTGTAGTTAACTGCATTAGTCAAGTGTTAAATATCTACAGACCAAGGAGACTTCTCTGGAGTGAATGGTGTGGCCTTTAAATCCCTTGACATCCATCTTTGATTCACCCAAGCCACAGTGGGATAGTGTGGCCTAATCACTGTACTTTTTGACCTCAAAACTATTAAAAGAGAAGTCTAGTTTCAATTAATGAAAGTCCAAATTGCAGGCACATTTAAAGAAATGGAATTTTATCTCCAAAACACATAGGAAAATTCTAAGTATTAAAATAAAGCAGTGCTTAAAAGAGTCTCTCTGTCCTTTAAGGGAAATTTGAATTATAGAAATTCATGCTTTATAATGTGTGATTATAATAGCTGTTTCCTAAAATTTTGAAAATATACTGTACATGATTATACCTTAATCTATTCTTATTGTACATACAAGTAATTCTAAATTAATATATACCTGATTGGAAACCTTAAAAATCCTTATAACTTGGTGCCTAAAAAATGGTTATTGAAAACCTATTGTGAAAAATAACTGGTTGAGATTTATAGATAGTGGTACAGTAAGATTCAGTCCCTTCTCTTAAGGAAATTGCACTTTGCAGAAGAGACAAATATCACTGGTCAACAGTGAGATCATTACTGACTTAAAAAGGCCCTAATCTGTAGTATCATGGTGTGCTGAACATGAATATAACCCTGAAAGTTTTTTATTAGCTCTTGTTTTGAAGATATTTCATATAATTCATTTTATATGTTTCACTGTATAAATTTATCCAGTAAGACTGCAACAACATACTAAATAAGCCTAGAATGATGTAATATTGCATCACATTGCATAATACCATCATGCACACATCATCCAAAGTTGATTGCATCATTTTCTGATGCAATGCAATACTACTGCCAGGCAGCTGCTGAAGTAAGCTGACGTCAGCAGTGCACTATGGAAAGCTCTGTCGGAAAGATTGAGCATTGCAAATATTTCAGACTTAGTGTGAGACAGTTTAAGCTACTGTTACATAGAGCTGTTATTATTTTATCCATTTAGGCACAATACAGAACAGTAATGCCTCGAAAATGTGTTAATAGCGTGGACAATTTCTTCTCTGTTTTTGGGGAAGTGACATTTGCCAACCAGAAGAAAAGGATCACTTCTCAAGTGAAGAAGGCTTATCATCTTTCCTTCAGATGCAAGGCTGGTGGCCAAGACAAGCCTTGGGCCCCACATCTATGCTATGCTCCATGTACAACACAGCTTTCACAATGGTTAAATGGCAAAAGACCATCCATGCTATCTGCAGTCCCCATGGTGTGGAAAGAACCAAGCAAACACATAAAAGACTGTTACTTCTGCTTTGTTCCTCCTCTTTCTGGCAGAATAACAAAGCAAAAGAAGTCGAGAATAGTCTACCCAATCATTCCATCTGCACTGAGATGACCGGTTCAAAAGCTTGCCGCAAGGTGATGCGAAACAAGCATGGAATGCTTTTCTCCTAGTGTCTACAAAATATCTTGGGAATGTTAGGGCAGAAAACTACAAGGAACTAGTAGAAAACATGCTGATGCAGTATCAGAAACTTGGCTGCAGTATGTCTCTAAAGATCCACTTCCTTCATTCCCATCTGGATTTCTTCCCTGAAAACTATGGTATGGTTAGTGATGAACATGTGAACGTTTTCATCAAGATATCGCACCAATGGAACAAAGATACCAGGGAAAATGGTCCACTACAATGTTGGCTGACTACTGCTGGACACTCCCCAGAGATGCTCCTGAACAGCTGTACAAGAGACAAGCCAAGAAATCTAAGAAGTAGTCTATGACTTGATTTTTTACAGGTATTAACCATAGGCCTATTCCTATTGGCATGCATTTTCTATGTAAACATCGATTTATTGCAGATTACAAAAAAACTAGAGCCAAAATTAGAATTTGTCATATTCGTGTTGAGCACCTACAAATTGACTAATTTTATTTCAGTAACATGACTTTTGTAAAAATTTGTTGACCAGTGTATTTGCACAGTTACATTAGCACAGAATTTGAGTAAAAACATTTTTTGAGAACCCCAAATGCAGAGAGACCAATTCCAGAGAAAGGCTGACAGAAGGTGTTCTTAGAAAGAAGTAAAATTTGAATTTCAGTAAAATGGATGGGATTTTAACAAATGTGATAGGGAAGAATTACAAATATTGGTAGAGTTTAAAAGATATAGGCAAAGTTTTATATTCTAGACTGATAGTGTATTTAGTGAAGCAGAGAATGTGCAGTTGAGTGGAGATTTTATGTTGTTTCTAGTTATCTGTCTGTTATAAAAATCTAATTCTTTAACATAAGATTATACTGTTATTCCTGACAAATATTAGAACATGGAAATTTAGTTTATGTGTATGTTTTCATGTATGTTCATACATACGTATAATTATAGTTTTTTTTTTTGTGTGTGTGTATTCATGTACCTATAGATGTATTTCCAAAGGTGATGCCATAATTACATCTTGAACAGTATATATATCTTTGAAATCAAACCAAGTAAATAAGTTTGGTTATGTTCAGGTGCACAAGAAACCTAAGATTGCCTCCTCAAGATCACTGGCAAAGTTCTATCTATACCAAAATCTCAGAACCATGAAACTGTATCCTGCGGATACAGTGAAAATGATGCAGTGAAACAGGACAGGTCTTTCTTCCTGCCCATCAGATAAGTTTTCCTATCTGTTGCATTTAACAGGTTTGTCTTCTTGCATTCTAAGAAGAGGAAGGATATTCCTAAGAGGATAATAAGGAAGGTCAAACATCTAAGGAAGTTAAACATCAGGTGTTAACATAGCAAACTGGCCCCATCCTGAAATCTCCTTGTGCCTGCATCAAAAGGACATGCTGTCCCTCACCCATCTCCCTTTTTTCTTACTCCTTTGTATAAATACCCCTGTGCCCTGCCACAGATCAGCTTGGTGGCCTTTCAAACAGAGTCTGCAGCCCTCCTCAGTTTGTTGACAAATTAAACTACTTTCTTTCTCCTCATGTTTCCTTTTATTGGCTAAGGCAAACTGAGACTGGCTTTTGGTATCAAAATTGTTCTTGATCAGTCTATGGATTAATCAGACACATTTGTGTACTCTGAAAATTAAATGCTGTCCTCCTTCCTTATACTATTTGCAATTAGCTGCTAAAATCAATAGTTACGCCAAACACAGAAAGTATTTCTAGGTGCACATCAAAAAACATTTTTAGTTCAACTAATCACATTTATAAAAATAAGTAGATTCTGAGAAATAAAAAGGATGCAGAAAGTTTCTAGCATTTTCTAATTTAAAGTCCCCATATGTATTTCACATTCCTTGCGTGTAGTTAAAGAGTTTCCATCAAAGTATTACTAAAGTTAGTGGCAGCAGCAGGATAAATGGATTTCTTGTTTTATATACTTACAATCAATACATGTTTATTACCAAGCTCTGAAGAAAGCAAAATGATACCGAAGGAAGGAAGCAAGCATTATCTAGAATCCAATCATTCTAAAACCACCACTAATAAGATTTAGTGGTCATAATTCTAAACAATCATTGATATCTAAACACAAAAAGAGGAAAGAATGGCAGAATTAATATAAAGATAGAAAAATAATTATAAGAATGGGATCAAATTATACTTGTTACTTTAAAAATAACATATGCGAAACTAAGTGAATTTGAATTTAACCAAATTAAAAAGAAGCAAATTAAAATGGAAAGAATTACCAAACTGCAAATTGAGGTTTCATGACACAGTAAATATAGTCATTGAAAGATTCTTAAAAAAAATAAAATTGTTCTCCTTTTAACTGAATAATTCAAATTATCCAGCAATAAGTGAATGTCCTCTCATGATAGATAATTTAATTTACTCTTTTATATTTCTTCCTACCTCATTTCTTTGACCTTCTAATTATAAAGGAAGAAAATATGTTTTGCCTTGTCAGAAATTTTAATGTTTATTTCTTCTTTAGCTACATTTTCATAGCTATTTAATTTTAAATTGTTGAGGCCATTCATTGCATTTTTCTTAATTTGACTATAGTACTTTTTAGATACATTAGCTCTGGTTGTAATAGTCTCTTTTTTTGTATCTTTTTTTTTGTTCTTATTTTGATTGGTTATTGTTTTGCATTTGTCAAACATGATTATAACTGTTACCTCTAGCTCTTCTTCCTGCATAGTCAGCAATTATGCTGGATGGAGACTTCTCTGGGTTTTTGGGTGTTTTTTTTTTGCTTTTGTTTTTCCTCAAAACTGTGGTGTTCTGTCCCTACATTTCAGTTTCCATGTGTTCCAATAAGAACTTTTCCTCTAGTCTTGCTAAATTGACTTTATAAACCCACATACAAGTAGTTGCCTATAATTCTAGGTTTTATAGCCAGAATCCCTCACTGTATATTATTCCATAAACTGATGCCTCAGCTTCTGTTGAGGTGACAGGGTACCGGTACTCATAAGGGACAATAGGTAAGGAAGGGGCAATTGTGTCCCCAAAGGCCACCTCCATTTTGCACTGTAGGTTCAATTCAGGCTGCCAATAGCATTGCTGGTACCATGTTGTGTAATGGGGGGTTCCACATGGCCTCCGCCCCCAAGCCATCTCCTCAACTCAAATACCGGAAATCATCTCCTGCCAATCTCAGCCTCCAAGCTGTTGTTCAGCGGTACTGGAAGCATGGGATGGGGAGACAGTCAGGAGTCAGAATTGTTCTCTTTGCCTTCAAGCAGGAAAACATAGCCTGGGGGCACGTGAGTCTAAAATCCAAGTATTTCAAGCTCTGGTTAATGACAATGTGTGGTTTTTATGTGGGCTTTGACCCTGGGTGGGGTAAGTCAAGTATTTAACATATCTAGCCACAGGGTGTAAAAGGACTCTGCCTGCCAGTTGGGGGTTCTCCACGTGCTGTCATTTAGTCACAGGCTCAAACTCTCTGCACCCTTACTACTATAGTTCAGTGGTGAACTTCTGTCCTGTGAACCAATTTTTTGTGCCCCTTCCTCCAGTATATTTCCCAGGTTTAAAATCTATGATACAATATATGTCTGATAGAAGATAAGAATAGAAAAGTTGGAAAAGAGGTGCCACAAGAACAGAAACTTGGCTTACACAATGCCAGATGAAGAAGGTGGCAGGAGAAGGGATTAACACAACCATTAACCTAGCTATAGGAATTTAACCATTCACCCAGCTGTAGGAACTACAATTCCTTGGGCTCCAAGAGAGTGGGGGAGCACATACTGGAGATAAAAATATGAAGATTGAGAGCCACTGATAAATTTTTGGCCCTTCCAAAATTCTACATAGTTATCCAAAAATCAACAACAGGGGAACTACTCCACAGAGATTAGCCCCTCCCAAAGAAAAGGATATTTAATCTGTGCAGTCTCTGCACTGGCACAGGTGACTGTGACTATGCAGATGCTTCTTTTTACTAACCTTTCCCTCCACAGGGCAGCAGCCTTCCTGCCCACCTGTGACCTGTGCAAGCCGGGGCTTCTCTTCACGGATCCCCCTCAGTAGAGGCAGCTCTTCTCCCAAGGCTGCCCACACGCCACCATGCAGGCCTCTCTCCTGGCAAACCTGTCTCTTTCAGGGCTGCCCTTTCTGCCCACTTGTGTCCGTGCAAGTGTCCTGCCCTTTGGATACAACCAATGTCTCTGTGTTATGGAGAAATTCACCTCAGAATCTTGCCAATGCTATTGAAAGGGGAGCTCTGGTGAAACTTTTCCCAGAGCGAACCCAAGGACCCCATTTTCTGAATCCAACATCTCGAAAAAGAACTTCATGCCCTAAAATGAACATCGGCAAAGAAGTTCCCCATGGAACCCGCCCCTCCCTCTCATGGGTTGTACTGCCTCAGTCTCTCTCCAAGCAAAGTGTAACACGCTTCCCCATGCATCCCCTTCTACTGTCCCATCACTCTTGACACGTAAAATAGTCATCCTTGGCCATTCAGAGCTTACTGACTTTGTTTAAATGTAATTTAGCTGTAAATATGTGGAGGAGGCAAGCCCAGTGTCTTAGCAGCACTGCCATCTTGCGGGACTCTATAGATTAATTAACTTATATTCAACTCACTCCCTATTTCTTCTCTTTTAAAAAAAAAATTCATTATGCTTTTTCATAAATTAATTTTCTTTGTACATGCATTTTATTGAATTCAAATTCTTACTAAATACTAATCAAGTCCTACTATCTCATAGAACTCTTGCAGAATGTGGTTTTACTGCTTTAATTTTATTCGTCTCAGACTAGGTTTGAAAATTTGTCAACCCATGTAATTTTCATATTGTTCTTAATGTGGGCAGCTAAATTCAGATTAATTCTTATATAGTTATGCTATACATATTCTTATATAGATTATGCATTCAGATATACTTTGGACAAGAGCTTTTCACTTTCCATTTAGCTAATCTGGCTAGACCAGTCCCAACTTTTTCAATTGTGTGGCATTATATTACAGAGACATGTCCATAAAACGGGAGGTAAAATGTTCCCTGTGTCCACTGAACCAGGGTGGGCTGAGTGGCTAGTTTAAGCTATATAACATGGAAGGTAGGTGGGCTCAAAGAGATAGGCATAAAGACAGTTCTCGATTCTGTGACCCACCTGTACCCTGGTACTACTGGCAAGGACATGGCAGGAAACACATGGAATAGAGACACTTGAAAGAGACATGTAGGTGAGGGGCCTTTCTGGTGGTGCAATGGGTTAAGTCTAAGCACAGTGAAGCTGTCCACAGCCACTGCAGCACAAGTTCGATCCCCAGCTAGGGAGCTTCCCACATGGCTCAGCAGACCTCTCCTGCCTCGCTTGCTGCTCCCCTCAGCAGTGTATTTCAGTCAGTCTGCCTGTTCTGCTCCCCACTCTGTCTCTGGTGAATCCCCTCAGCACCTCCACACTTCTAGCCTACACCCCAGGTCTTGTATGCATAAATAAATAAATCTTAAAAAAAAAGATAGAGCGAGGCATGTAGATGAGAGAGTCCTAGGGAGGCTGACTATGGCACCCTTGAGTCCTAGGGCAAGTTAGGGTTAATTAGGCAGCTTCAAGGACAGTGCAGGCAGGGGCTTTGGGAGAAGTAAAAAGCTTCTGAGATAAGGACAGAGAAATCCAGGAGGGCTAATGAGGGCAGTAAATTTTAAGGCTAATAAGGAGAGTAAATTTTAAGAGACCTTAGATAGGAGCAAGGAAAGAAACTCTAAGATAAGCATTGTAAAGCTGGACACAGCTGCCCAGGGAAGTACAGCCACTGAGAGAGAGCCTCACAAAGAGGATGACGAGATTTTAGAAGAGAAGAAAAAAGGTGCAAATATTCCCTAGATAGAAACCCTTTGGGTGTCTTTTGCTCTCCTTGGCATCTCTGCGTTGGAGTCTTTGCTTTTTTTCTTTTTTACTCTAAAGAAACTTTACTTTCTTGAACAAAGTTTACTTCTCTTTGCTTACTTATCTAAAGTGTCCGTGAATCCCATTTTACAGCTTCGTGGGACAAGAACCTGTGGGGGTTCAAGGGCTAAATGAAGAGTGCACACCGGCTTCACCATTAGCCTGATGTTGGGTCTCCTTTCGTTCCAGCTTTTGTAGATGTGCTTCAGAACTCCTTTCATATGGTTCCCCACCAGAAGGTGCTTTGGACCTTTGGCAAGATTTCAGGCATCATCTATCCCACTGAGGCCTGACCTGTTTGGCTGGTCATTACCCATGAGGGGATGGGTAACTTGGCATGTCTTGTAGGGAAAACTCTTATCAGGAATTTTCTTCTTTCTCTCTATGCCCACTAATTTTATTAAAGATCTGTCATATTGAGGGTCTGCTTTGCCTTGTGCATATGGATGGCAAGACCCCTTTAAGAGTGAACAAGTTTGGGGCATCCTGGGGTGCCCCTCAATGATGTGCTAACAATACTATTCTCTCTTCTTTATTTGTTTTTTGTTAATTAAATTATGGGCCTTAAATATTTTTAATTCTATTTTTCTCCACTATACTATTAGTTGAAGAAAAAAATATTTGTATTTAAGTTTTCACCTTGAGTAGACATCTTTAAGGCTATAAAATTAAAGAGCATTTAAAAAGGGGATACAATTTTCCAAGATCCCCAAGAGAGGAGAGAAGAAAAAGAATATCTTATAGGTGAAGGTATGTTTAGTAAGTTTAAGATAAAGGAATAAATACAAAGTCTTTTTAAAATCATGTTATAAAGAACAGGATTTATAATTTATCAGCAATATTCTGTAGATTTTAAAAAACAATAGTAAACGGTCTTTTGTGTGGATTTCCGTTGTGATTATGAATGTTGATACATTGCTTTCCTCAAGCAACTGGCAAGCATGAGTAAATAAGAAAGAAATGTTTCTTTGATAAAAGATATGTGGAAGACTCAGATATTTTTAATATAAAATTACACATATGTTAATAATCTATAATAAACTAGATGAATATTATCTTGATTGTACTGCCCTAATTATTAAAAGAAATGACATTTATGAACTATGTAAATTGATATCCAATTAACTTGCTACAGCTATCTTATTAAATGCCAATTAAGTGTATTAACAGTTTTAACAATTTCATATATCAATATGAAGGTACTGTACCTTTATTGCCATTGTAATTTTGAGTTAATTACAGTGTTTGATGATTTATCTTTTGCATAATAATTAAACCTTACCCCTGTTCTTCAAAAAGTAAAATTGATAACTAAACTCTAAAGTCTTTAAAGCACCACTAAATTCTTAACATTATACAAACCTATGTTTTGAAGGAAAATACACGTTTCACATGGTTTGTGATAGTTGCCCAGTGATTTTAATTCTTTATTTGAATAAAGTATAAATTAACTATATAATATGACCCCAAAGACATTATTAAATCTATAAATCATTTTTCTTTTCTATTTTTATAATTTAGGTTATTGTCTATCTCATTATAAGATTTTTTTGACAATGGGAAAGTTTCTTAATCAAACAACATAAAATGTGACCTATTACAACACAAATATTATAGAATCTTTTCATGAGACATGTTTTATTTTGCTTTGACAATCCCCTTAACACATTGCATGTTTACAGACACTTACCAAGTTGGAAATAGTTAAAAAGATCAAGAACTTAGTAATGAGATAATTTGAGCTTCACTTATTTCTCCCAATTTCTATTTCTGGTCACAGAAATCAAGCACATTGATGGAATCTAGTCTATTCCATTATTAGTAATGTGGCTAACATCCCCTGCATATTTTTATATATATCCCCTGCATATATATATATATATCCCCTGCATATATATATATATATATATATATATATATATATATATATATATATATAAAGTCCCCTGCATATTTTTATGCTGAATATTAAATCTGCTTATACACATATGTGCATGAAAATTGTAAGTAACATTATGGGCATACTCAATAATAGTTAGTTTTTTTTGTTCTTATTTCTATATTTTAAAAAAATTGAGACTTCATTGATCTGTATATACCATGGACTTTCTGCCACATAACTTTATATAGGTCTTATGACTGGGGTGGCTCTAGGGCATCTGTTAGTCTTGAAAGAGGGAAATTAAAAAAAAATGTGTATGAAAGATCATTTGTTATTCAAATTTGGGCTCATACAGGACCATAGCCTTGTTTTGTAACATGGTGGTCCCCAGGGAAAGGAGAGATTTCAGCTTCCCTCCCAAACATGGGAATGTGGAGTTGAGCAGCGAGGAGAAGCTGGAGAGGAAACTGGGAGAAGGAAAGAAGGATGGAGAGCAGCGAGACCTGGAGGAGTCACATGGAAGAAAGAGTCAAGTGAAGAAACGGAGCTTGCTTTTCAGCCTTGGACTTGTACCAAAGATTTGGGGGACATGGAAAATGCCGTGGAATAGTCTTGGGTGAGTGATCCATAGGGAGGTTAATAATGAGGTGTTTATCTTGATTTTGGCTTTGCTCATTTTCTTCCAGACTTGCCTGAACCATCCTACCCCTTTCGTATGGGTCCCCACCCGAAGGTGCCTTAGACTTATGGTGAATTTTAAGGCCTCAGTGGCCCTGCTTTAGGCCAACCCTGTTTGACTGGGCATTTACCCACGAGAGGATGGTTAACTTTGGGTTCTTGATTTAGAAACTATATTCCTTTTCTTTCCCTTCTCTTGTCTGTATTTATCACTAATTATATTAAAGTGTCTTTCCATTAAAGATCTTATGCACTAGAGTATGTTTTGCCTTGATGTTGGTGGAAGAAACTATTTAGAGCAGATAGGTTTGGGGGTTCTGCCATGCCCTTTACCCTGCCTGGTAACAGTTTCACTTACCTCATTAAAATAAAATTGACATGTTAATGGTTAATTATATTTATAAAAAGAGAACTTCTTAGACATATATTTACTAATGGCTCAAGATTCAATGCAGTGATGAATCCAAATCCAAATATTGAGAGCAAGGATGCCAGGCAATTGATGCCCGAGTTTGAGCTGACTGTTGGCGATTCTGCAGAGTCAGGCAGGTCCTTTGACTTTGGTACCTTTCACTTTGCTGCTTCAGTTTCACATAGTTCAGAACTCTCAGCACATGTGTCTTGCCCATAACCACGTTGTTATATGACATCCAGATGTGCACTTCAGGTGGAAAGGTATAATGGATCTTGTGAGCTCTTCTCATGAACTCTGCCCAGCCATTTCCCTCAACTTCTCAGTCCTCATTTTCCACTGGGTGGAGAAAGTGATACTGGGAAGCCATACTCCCTCTTCCCTTCCCTTTTTCTTCCCTAAACTGTGATGATCACTTCCCATCTTGACATGGTCACTTGTTTCTTTGTTAACCTGTGCCTGTTTAAGTCGTCTATAAAACCTCCTATAAAATCATCTATAAAGCCATCAGGTGTCAGGTAGGATAATAAATGTCTCTAGAAATAAAATCACCCTAATGAAATATAAGGAAACCTGAAATTCTTACCCATGTGCTTCCAATTAAAAATGTTTCTTCCTGCTAGCTATTATTTATTGTGATGTTAATGATGGAATTTGCACTGAAATAAATGTCTTTCTTGTTGGCGATTATTCATGAGACCCTTGTGCATATGAGTACCTCAAACAGAACATTGTATTTGGTGATTTGAGATTGAGGGTCACTGGGAATTGATGTAGAAGACAGAGAAAGAATTTCATCTGTAACTTTACAATAGTTCCATTGAGCTCTGGGTCTGCCTGATAAGGATGAACAACTGTGACCACTAGAGAAAATAAATGGAAATTAGTTGAACAGTTCCAGTGTCGCTCTGGAATATCACAATCACAATGTGTGCAGATGGTGACCCTTTCCAGTTAACTAAGCAATGAAAACAAAGCTGCTCTACTTGTCAGAAAACCAGCATTTGGATTAAAAAAAAATAACATGAAAAAAAAAACAAAAACAAAAAACAATTGTAGCTTCCTTAGCCCACATGGCAGGTGGGTAGCCAACTCAAGTCCAAATTAAAAAGCTGATTTTCTTTTGTAACATCTGGTGGCCTATGGCTGTACATTCTATCCAGAGTCCTTAATTTATATAGGGATTTCAAAAGTCCCTTTCCATTTCATAACTGAAAAAGTCACCCATAAAAAGAAGGCAATGGTCAGTTCTCATGATAATTTTCATCTAATGACTTTTCTTCAGTCATTTTACATATTTATATTGCTCAATGCAGCTCTGCAACGTCGACATTTTTTACAGAGATTTTACATCTGAGGAAACTATACTTGAGAGACTAATCCATGAGGAAGCTGTTGTGCAAAGAGAACTAGTTGGCCTGGGAGCTCCTATTCCTTGAGACTTTCTGTTTGTGTGTAAATTGACCTACCTCTGGCTTCATCTTTCTTTCCCACGACATCACAAGCCTAAGTCCTACTGAGCACATCTCCAAATCTCCACAGTTTTCTTACATACTTACTTTTATGCCTTCTTTTAGAGGAATGCATGTAAAATTACTTATTCAAAAGTATTTTCTTCTGAGTTGTCAAGAATATTTTGTGCTTGCTTTCACAGCCTATAAGCCCTCTTAATTGGTTAATTTTGAAGGTTTCTGCCTAGTAACTTAATTCTACAAGGATTAGTGTGGAATGAGCATATGAATGTTGCAGCAATTTAAACAAATCCACTGTGTCTTACAGTGCTGGTACAAAGTGGTGAGATAACATTCACTGACTCAAATGTGAAGTTTCTCAATTCCTATCTTTTAAAATGTTTAATGAATTGAAACTCTCATGCACTGTGCATTGATTTTTCCTTTTTCCCAGTCCTTTATTTTTAAAGATTTATTTATTTATTCATATAAGACCTGGGGTGCAGGCCAGAGGTATGGAGTATGAGAGGATTTTCCAGAGACAGAGTGGGGAGCAGAACAGGCAGATCTACTGAAATACACTGCTGAGGGGGGCAGCAGGCAAGGCAGGAGAGGTCTGCTGCACCATGTGGGAATCTCCCTGACTAGGGATCGAACTCATGCTGCAATGGCTGCCCCAGATAGCTTCATGGGCTGAGACTTAACCCCTTGCACCACTAGGGCATCCTTTTCCCAGTCTTTCTTTTGCCTGTCCTTACTGCAGAGTATTCCGACAAATAAATAGCAAGTATTTTAAACTCTTGATATAATGAGAAATAATTATAATAATGGTGATTGTGGCAGAGATATTTAATTTAGGTACAGATACTACTGAAATCTAATATTTAATTCATTCAAATATTCCTAAAAACCCTGGATCTTTTTTTTTAATTATCACTATTTCCTTAAGGTGGCTCAAGTTATAATGCATGAGCCATTCAAATTTGTAACATAACCTCTCTTGCTTGTTTTTCTTTTCTTTTTAAATACAATGTTTTATTTAGCACATCAATATAAACTCCTTAACTAATTATCTTAAATAAAAGTTTGTTATTAAGTAGTATTTAGTGACATGATCCACATTTTTCTAATAATGCTGTGCGTCTATACTAATGTAGGCCGGTGTCTAACGTTTGTTGTACTGTAATAACCTACATAAATTTCCTGTGTATCTTGCTAAAATCGTAAACAACTTATTCCTTCTTATCAAAATGTTTATCTACTGCAAGAAACCACTGAGGATCCTGTGGATTGACTTAAAGGGATTTATTTTATTTGCTCTAAGGCTACCACATTTCTTTTCTAAAAGTTATCTCCTGTGTCCACTGAATGATCCAATCACCTCTGGCTTTTTTAGTTTGCTGTTATAGCATATTCCTGCATTCCAGTCATCCTGCATTTATAAACAAACATTGGAAAGGCAAGGGATTAAGCCCAATAGATAAATTTCTCATTATAGTGAAGGTGACTGGTAAAGTGTTCTCCCATACTTTGGGAGAGATTTTATAGTTTCCATCAATCATAATGAGGTTTGTGAAAGGCTATAGGTCAATATCAACTTTTATGCAGATATTTAGGCATGTTATTAAAAGGAAGTCCCTTAAAATGTAATATTGAAAACAACAAAGCTTTCAGCAGAGGATAAAGGAGGATATCCTCAGGACTTGGCATGGCAAATATTTCTCAGAGTATCATCCAAAGATGACTTGTTTGATAAATTTGATGTCATTACAATTCAGAATTCCATTTTACAAAAAAAGATACCAGGAATAGAAAGAAAATGCAAAGCAGGAAAAGAAGTTGTTCATCCTACTTTTAACAAAGGATGTATCTAGAATGCATAAAAATCATAGCAAAGCAATAAGTAAAGTGCAATCACTGTAGAGATAAATATAACAAAGTCAGACAATTCACAAAGGAATATTCCAAATAATAGATAAACTTATGTAAATGTTGATAAAAATAATTTTTCAGTAAGGATGTGCAAATACAAATCTCAACTTGATAACATATAGTTACAAGTATGGCGGATAAAATAAATAAATAGAAAGCAAACTAACAATCCCAACTACTGTGTTCCATGTGGGGCAAAGGGAATTATACTACTAATGGGACTATTAATTGTTAGAAACACCTCACAAAACTTGTTTGCAGTATCTGTGAAAGTGACACATGTATACTAATGTCTTATATACTCACACAAATAGAAATTCTTAGGTGCAGTGTTGTGTACGTGTGAATCATAGGCATGTTCACATATGTGCAGCAAAAGACAGACAAGAATGTGCAAAGTAGTGTTATTTCTCTTAATCCCAAATTGGGTTTAAAACATCTACTGTTGATCCTCAGTAGAATGGACAAATTGTGATTAGTTATACATTGGAATACAGGACATTCATCCAAAAAACTACAATTACTTGTAAAACAATTACTACAAAACCAGAGATGTATTGCACACATATGATTAAAAGAGTAAGGAGTCACTCATAAAAGCACTCACTGGCAATGTCAATACATATTGCTATGAAACAGAAAATTAATCTATACGGGCAAAAGTCACAGCAGTAATTACTTTCCTGTATGTGGTTAGTGGCCTTGAGAAGGGCATGAAACGGGTTGCTGGTTGCTGGCAATACTCTTCATCTTAATCTGGGTGGAAGTCATCTGCATTTGTACAACCTTAAAATTTATCAAGTTGTATGAAGGATACTGGTGTACTTTACTTGCTATACCTAATGAACTTAAATAAAAAGTACTCAAAACTAGAAACATTAAGATTATATATCTGAAGAAGGATGGAAAATTACCCCAGGAAAGAATATATTTCATAGTTATGTAATCATTCTTGGACAAAGCCAGATTAAATATGACCAGAGAAACTCTGTCTACCTTGCAAAAGCTTGTAGACACCATTTTGAGAAAAACAAAAATATTTATCCTGGCCGAAAGTGTCACTTACTTACCAATCATTTGTTAAGTTTCTGATCTGTAGAGTTACATAATAATATCTGTATATACACACACACAGAGACACACACACCATGCATTTATGACTATTTAAGAGATTAAGCAAAATAATGCAATGAAAGTGCCTATCACAGAGCTTGATACTTAGCTCTTGCAATGTTAGATATTATTATTGTCATTATTTTTGCTAATATTATTATAGGCACTCAGCTGAATTCAATCAATATAAATTTTAGAGATTTAATTTCTAATTTTTACTGGGGTTATTTTCTTGACTTTTCCTCTATTACAAATTTTTATTTAAATAAAAGAAACAACTACAGAACTTGGTTCAGCTAAACAGTTAAAATGAAATATAATATCTGGAAACTTCATAAAACACATGTAACTATTTTTATCAACAAAGCAGCTGTAGTGCTTATTCATTTCTTTTAAAATGTAGGCATCCTTAAACTAAGAACAACCAATTGTTCAAAATAACGCAATTACCTAATAGTACTATTATATATTTGGGACATTTTTATGTCATGGTAACCAATTCAAATATATACTCTAGAACCTATTTTCATCAACCTTTTTGCAGTACCCATATTTAACAGCAAAATGCAACAATAACTCCTGTGTAGTAGTATAATTCATCGTGAGCTCCTGAGTCTTTTGAGAATCAGTTATATTTTGTCAGATGGTGTGGTCCTTGGACTTCAAATTACATCCTTTGTTCATTGAAGATGGACTTTTAGAAAGGCAAGGACAATAGAGATTATATTCTAAATCATTCCTCAAATCACAGAGGAGAAAACATGACCAGAAATTCTGGGACCTTTAAGTCAGTATAGGACAGAGACAGTTCTAGAAGACAGTCTCCTGACTCCTGATCTCTTGCTCTTTTCATTAATTCATGTTGCTCTTGTATACCTTTTCTGAGATGGTAATGACAACACACATGTACAAAGTGATAAATGGAAGAATCCCATCAATAAATTGCTGGGATTGACAGAGTTCTGTTTTTACTTGCAAGTTAAAATCATTGTGGTCCACTCTTGCTTTAAACCATGAATTAGCCTAAAGTAATACACATATTATTGTTGTTATTCACTTAATAGCCCTATCATCTTTTCTTCTTAGGGTCTCTCATTTTCAGGATTTTTTGCTATCTGCAATGTGAATGATGATTATCTTTATGGGGAAAATTCCAAAGGCATTGAAAGAAAAATTTTCGTACAATTTCCTAAGTTCTCTATTATTTGTCTGTGCTAGGGAAGGCAGAAAGCATCACAGACTAAAAATATTATCCAGTAGGCAATGAAGGGGTAAAATCACCTTTTTCTGTAATCACAGTTCTTTCTAAAGTCACATAGTCCCTATAACTTAGATAATAAAGTAACTTCACATTGGTTCCTTCACTTCCCTGGAGTTTAAAGTGTATTAATGGCTATTGGATTCAGAATAAATAAACTGGATGGAAAAATCATTATGTGAGTTCTATTTTCCAAATATCAATTTGGTTTCCAACCACTCCAATAACTTACCCTTAATTTCCAGCTTGAAGCTTCTGAGACAAATAGTTGAAATTTGGGGCATCATTTATTTTTCCCCTCTTATAATAATGGGATGTGAATTCAGTGACTGAGTTTATTGAGTTTGGCATTAGAAGCTGATTTATCTTTAAAAAAAAAAACACACACTTTGCATATTGAAGTTCATTCTTTGGGGATAACACACAATAAGCAATGCACTGGAAAAATCAGTTGTATTGGTTGAATGAATAAATCCTTTCTTCCCTTTTAATGAATTCAGTGGTATCATGTGAACCCTGATTCTCTTGATTAGAATTTAACGTTGTGCATTAATGACCAGAGCTGTAAAACAAAATTACATCTTTCCTGAGATAAATGTTTAAATTTCCTTATTTTCAGTATATATATATATACCAGGACCTTCATATTTCACAAGACTACAAACAGAAAAAGCCAGAAGTGAAGTGGCAGGTTACAGTAATAGGGATTCTAGGTCAGTATGCATAACTTTAAGGGTGACCTCCTTACCAACACTCATTTTTTAATCACTAAGTCTCCTTTCCATAGAAGTGGGTGCTACTAATTGACAAGAATGACAAAAAGATCAAGTGCAGTATACAACACTAACAGCTGTAATTCTTACTGGAGTCCAAGGTGTCATGAAGTGGGTAAAATGTTAAAAAAAAAAAAAGTTGCTATGGTCAACAAGCCATCATTGGGCTCCTATCACATATGCAGTTTTCTGTTGTAGTTTATTTTTCTCCCCCTAACTCTCCTTTGTTCCACTAGGGTATATCATGAAATATTTTACCTTTTTTAACAGGCTTCTACTTAAAAAAAAAATAAATCATTTCAAAGGCAAAAGAAAATGTAGACATTTCAGAATATATATTCAAAAAAGTTTCATCTTGAAATGCATAAATTCAGTAGCTGTTTCCTCCCTCTTCTCCTTTCTCCTTTCCTCTCTTCCCCTCTGCCTCCTTCCTTTTCCCCTCTTTTCCCTGTCCTTTTGTGTTTTTTGTAATTATAATAAATTGCATACTGGTTGAAAAGCTGGAAGAATTGAATGAGTTCCCATAACTTTACCTCCCAAATACAATAACAGATATTTTGATGTAGCCATTTCCAGGTTCTTATACATATTAAATAACATATTGAATACAGAAGTGTAAATGTATGGGATATTTAACACCATGGAAATACATTTTTGTGATTTATTTTATTTTAATAAATGCTTATGTTGGATTATATATTATAAATTATTTCTAGAAGTTGAATTACTTTGTTTGAAAATTAGGATCTTGATTTACTGACATACCAGGTGATTCTTCATATATTGTGTGTTATTGTATAAGGTGAGGTTTATAAACACATGTTACTGACATAAATAAAAGCATTAGTGCTATACATTATTCCATAAATGTGGATTTAACTCACTTGTAATATCG
Organism: Scalopus aquaticus; assembly: GCA_004024925.1. Taxonomy (NCBI): domain Eukaryota; kingdom Metazoa; phylum Chordata; class Mammalia; order Eulipotyphla; family Talpidae; genus Scalopus; species Scalopus aquaticus. The sequence continues at coordinate 122,908 of PVIJ01001874.1, forward strand.
ATAATCTTGACCTACCACTAAATTAAAACACATATTATAATTCAGGTAGCATATATATTTCTGATACTATATTTGTTGAGGTAGATTTCAACGGGCTTTCCATATCTGTATTTTATAGAGTAAATCACATCTATTTTTTGAAATACAGACCTGATATAACAATTCCCTAGTTGTCTCAAGATCTTTTAAAATTGGAACATACATATACTGTTTTGTCTATTTTTCCCCCACATTTTAAGTTATCTCTGATGGCTCTTGTCTCCTGGATATTTCAGAAATATTAAAGAAAATATCTTCTAACTTCCAGTTGCATGAGACTGGTCAAGACTTAAATACCCAGCATATTTATACCGCCATATTTTCCCCAAAATCAAGCTGTCTCATCAGAAGAAACCAGCATGCTGTATTCTCTCCAAACTTTCTACCCAGTTCCCACACGCAACTCATTATCTGTTTAGTGGAATTAGACCTTCTATCAGAGCCCAAATTCTGTGTGACTTTCTCAGATTGCTGTTTTGTCCACTTGCCTTAGGAAAAAGAAGCAGCTTTTGTCTTTGGAAAAGTGGTTACTGTAAACAGAGTTTAAGATCTCAAAGTTGTTGACTCCATATGGAGTGCTAAGGATTCAATTATGTCTTAAGCTAATCATATATATTCACAATATGATTTTATTGGTGGTGGGGGAGACTGTGTTACAACAATAAAGGCATACAATTTGACTGGCAGTAATATGGGGAAGAATACAAAACATTTGGAGAGGTTAAGGAGACTGGCTTTGGCTAGTGACAAAATTGGGGTCCAGAACGTTCCTTTCCTGTCAGCTTGTTGAGGAGGGAAGGGTCTGCTTTTTTTGGTGGAGCTTCAGTCTATCACCATAGCCCATTGTGCTCCCTCCCCACCTTGCTTTTGACCCTTCCTCTCCCCTTCGCCTTCAGGTAGCCTCAGTTGTTTTTTTTTTTTTTTTTTTAGAGTTGCAGAATAAGCTCTTTTTTTAAAATTTCACATTTACTATATATATATATTATATATTATATATATTATATATATAAATTTATATATATATAAATTAGACAATAATAACAATAATATGTATATAAATTAGACAAAAATAACAATTATTTATATATATATAAATGGCTTTATTTATGCCTTTATGTCTTTATATATGTGCATATATATATATATATATAAATAATTGTTATTTATCTTTTACATTTTGTATTCCCCTTGGGTAACCTACCACCAATTCACCCGTGACCCATCTCTGTGGTTCCTTGTGTCCTTTTCTACTTCATTTTGTGCCATTATACTTGCCGTTCCCCCCCTCCCTTCGCTGAGTGTCTCTCTCCTATTTGCTTTCCATATTATCCTGTTATAAGTGAAACCATTCGATATTTTTCTCTTTCTCTCTTTCTTTCTGGCTTATTTCTCTGAGTATGATCCCCTCTAGTTCCATCCATGTCGCTGCAAATTGCATGTGCTTATCTTCTTTGAATGCTGAATAGTATTCCATTGTGTATATGTACCACATCGTCTTGATCCAGTCATCTGTTTTTGGACATCTGGGTTGCTTCCATACCTTTGTAAACATACCTATTGTAAACAGTGCCGCAATGAACATACAGGTGCATGTACCCTTTTGGATTAGTGTTTTTGTGTCCTTTGGGTAGAGTCCCAAAAGTGGTATTGCTGGGTTGTATGGAAGCTCCGTGTTTAGCAGTTTGAGGAATCGCCGTACAGCTTTCCATAGTGGTTGGAACTGGATCAGTCTGTGTTCCCAGCAATAGCAAAGAGAGTGGAGGGTGCAGTGTAGCAACAACATCTGAGCAGGGAGATCCTATGATCCTAATACATAGACAACGTGATATAAATCTCAATCAAAAGAAAAATATAAGAGAAGTCTTAAAAGACCCTCGGCCAGGAGTTCCAAGCATCACAGAGTGGCTTAATTCATCTCCTATATTTGCACTATGATTTAGATTTATATTATCAGGACTATCTGTTAATTTTAATTTGGGCATGACCTTGGAACAGGCAGATTTTTATCTGTTCTAGTCTCTAGTGTTTTTGTTTATCAGTGTCTTTCCAAATAAGTGATTGCTTTTTAATTGCTAACTTCAGCCTTTCTATCTCAGTTGCCACCATCTCTTGTTCAGTCTTGATCATTACATTATCAATACATATAATAGCTGTTACATGACATTAATCAATATAGGTTTTGCCACAAAATCCTTTATGCCTCCAGAGCAAAAGAACTGTTCCTTACTAAGTATCAGACGTTGTAATAAGACTTGGGGATTTTATTGGATGAATGAGCAAATATTGTAGTCAATATTCATATTTAAGACACAAAAGACTTTGCCTCCACATGAGGCAGAAAAATTTATTTGGATAGACAACATGATGGAAAACATCAGACTGCAGTAAGTTGAAAAAATAAAGGAAAATTATTTGAACAATTTGAAAACAATTTAGTTCATTCATTGGAGTCTGTAAGAGAGCAATGAAACAGTGACTTTCTTGTATAAGGGGAATGAAGAGGGCAATGGTGAATGTACTAGTTATTAAAAGGTTAATTAAAAATCATGACTTACAGTTAAATGACCATAGTTTAGCTGTCATCTGAACCTATCTAAACACCCCAAATTCTCTAGGCTCCACTCTTCATTTTTTTAGAGAATTACATTTTTAACAATGAATAATGTTCATTAGAGCCCAGAGATCTTATGTTGATAATAGGTATTTTTTTAGAATAGGTATTTACTTTTAAAAGGAGAGTATTATATTATCTCTTTCCCCAGTATTTTTCAGTCTCAAATTGCCTATGATCACTTTTTTAAGGAAAAAAAATGGCACTTTTTAGAAAAAATGAATATAACTGGAGTGAAGAAAAATAGCTACAAGGTTAAAAAGTTAGGAAAAAGCTGAAGGGAAACCAACACAGCTGCCCAGCACCTTGGTGAAAGCCTTCTGGGGATCCATAATAAATGAACATAGGTGATTAAATTTAATTCAGTCCTTGATGGTTCCCAAGGGCCAAGCCTGCCTCTCAGTATATAAAATATATAACTCTGTGTTGGCTTAAACATCCATTGCCAGGCTCTAAGAAACACACTTAATTCTACCCCTAACCATCTTTCATATGAGAGGTAATTTATTAAAGACCTTGCCCTTCCCTTTGGTATATAGTTCAGTTGCCTGTTTCTCTTCTATCATCATTGTATTATTTTCCCCAGAAATGGTATTTTGTTTTTTTTCAGGGAAATTTCCAAGGGTAAGAGATGAGGCAGATTGCTTCATTATTCTTTCATGAGTGTGGTCGCCTAGTCACACTGAGAAAGGCCCTTTGTACACAAGTTAAAATTACTTTAAAAATAAAAAAATTCATTTTTTCATTCAGCCAACACTTTTTGAGTTCCTGCTATGTCAGGTCATAAAGATATGTATAGCACTGAATAAGGCAGCAAGTGGACTATAGGCAAGCTTGCATTCAGAGAGAGGGGTGTATATTAAAAAAAAAAAAAATAATAATAATAATAATAATAGCTTTAATGAAAGAAGTTCTGTCTTCCTATGCAGGATTTGGAATGACCAACCTCAGGTATCCGGTGCCCACCAGGGATGTGTGTGTGTGCTTGGTTTCATGGAATGCTTGCTTGTTCCTTGTTTTATACAGATAAGTGGTGAGAAGTGGATAAGGATTTTAAACTGCCTAAGTCATTTGGGAATCTAATCCAAAGGATATGACCCACTTACTGTCATGGAGAGACAAGGATGCTTAACAAAGCACACACACACGCAGTGTTTTACCATCATATGGTCCATGGAATCACACCTAATTTCTCGGCTTTTAAATAGTTTTCATAGTTAACAGGAAACAATTTGCTACTCAATGCAAAATGTTTGAGTGAGTGATTGATAATTACCCAAATACTTGTCCATCTGTCTCAGTCTCAGATCATCTTTTCATTTTAGGATCTTTTAGAATCAGATTTTCAAACTGAAATGTTAGTGTAAATTAAGGATTAACAAATAGTCCTGAAAACAGCAATACATAGTTCAATTATCTAAACACAAAATGAGTTTAATTGACCTGAATGTATTGAAATGGCTATATGTTTGAGGTTGCTGGGCTTCAACTTCCCTTTCCCTTGACTAGTGGCCATTGTTTTGGTTATAGCTTAAATTTTCCTAAGTCCTGGCAATATTATAGAATCATGAGAACCCATAATATAAACCTTCTATTTTAGCACAATACACTCTCCTATTCCTTTTGCTTAGCTTATCTCTGTATTTCATTAAAAATCTTTCCTATTGTATCTTTATTACAGGATGAAGTATAGAAAAAACAGGTCCTTCAAAACTTATTCAATATTTTATCTTTAAATTTTCCTGTCAACTCTTTACCTCCTTGATACGTCTATTAATTCCATCATCCATTTTTTTTATTTCTAAAACACACAGTTGAATTTTTGTTATAGAAAAAATTGAGAGGCTCACCATTGAATGATGAGCAGAAAATTTTACCCAGGTGTAGGGTGCCCAATACAGAACAGAATTAAGGCTACAAGGAATGACATTGAAGGGAAGAAAGATTTAGAACTCTCCCTGCCCTATATTTGGAAACCAAAGGCTCTGAATGTTAGCAACATCTAGCGGTGGGTAAGCACTGAGCTCCCTGGAGGTAGTCTACATGTATGGTGTCCCCAACCAGGATTAAGGCCTGCAGCTAGTTGAATTGATACTGTGATGCTCTGTCAGTTCTGCACTGCTGAGAGCAGACTAGGAGGCCAGTTTAAGGTTGCTCAATTTCTTTCATTCAGAGTGAATAAAATCAAATGTTTAATTAACCATATAATTTTCTTAGTTGCTCATAACACTTTTGTTTCATACATTTATTCTATGAGCAAATAAGAAATGCATTACCATAACAATATACATTTGAGGAAAATGATTTATTTTAATATATAACTCTCCTAACTCAAAAATAAAACAATCAAATGTGAGTGTCTGTAAACTACTCTGAAAGTATCTCTTTACATCCACATATTGTATGTAGAAGAAACTGGATAGGTTGTTTTATTCTCACTTCTTCCCTTGAAAATAAGTCAACACTAGAAGCTTTGTACCAGGGTACCAGGATTTCTTGCTCTCAACACTATTCACATCTTGAGTGAGGAACATGCTGGCTGTCAGTGTAATGTCACAGACGCATCTCTGTGAAAGGGCAGTGAATGTGCAATATTTTCCCTACCCCCACTAACAAGCAGACACGCCTTGGACTACAATTCCCACAATGCCATGCTGAATGGGGACAGTTGGGAAGAAGTGAAGAGGATATTTAAATTGAGGATGAACAAAGTGGGGGAGACACATTTAGGGGATCATTTAAACACATGGAAGGGGCACATGTGAAAGAGGGACACTTGGAGAAGAGATGCGTGTGTGTGTGTGAGAGAGACACTTGGAGAAGCTTCTCTTGGGACGTTAGCATTTTGGCAGAGACAATGGCAGCCATTTTCAAGGTGGACTGTGTAGTACATTTTGAATTTTGGGTCTCTCTGTCCTAGCTCTTTGGGACCTACCTAACCCCATTTTTTGTGGTTTCTTGCTAAAAGGTGCTTTAAATTTATGGGAGTCTTTCACACCTCAGATGCTTTGCTTCAGACCAAGCCTGTTTGGCTGGAAATTTGCTCATGGGGGGGATGAATAATTTTCAGAGTTTTGGGGTGTTTTTTGAAACTATTATCTGAAATGCTTTATTTTCTCTCTCATCAATTCTATTAAAAAAATCTTTTATGCTAAGAGTATCCTTCCTTTGTCTTGTGAATGTGGATGCCCAGGTCCCCTTTAGAATGTGCACCCCTTAACATCTTGAGGTACCAGGTTACTCCTCAGTCACTCATACTTACAGTGATGGCAGTTTTGTTGACTGTAAGATATTTCACAGAAACCTTGCTCTCTACCCATTAGATGCTGAAAAAAAAAAAAAGGAAAAAAAATGTTTCCATATAAAGCCAGATATACCCTAAGGGTCAAAATCATTTTCAGTTGAGAACTACTGAATTAGGTTGCTGGAAATACCAGTTCACCATCACTCTGAATTTCCTTCTATCTTCTGTAGGGCTAAAGGTCCCCAAATCTTTTAAGATAAAACCTTTTGGAAAGCTATCCATAGTGACAAGTGGTTATCACTAAGACATTTGCATGATTGTCCCTTAACATTCAGTGACTGCTTTGGGGTTTTGTTGGGGACAAGCAAGCTCTGTTTAGGCTGACAACCTCAGTCTGGCATTATTCTCTCTAGTCTCTACGACTATTTTCCTCTGATCCCTGCACCAAGGTCTCTGCCACAGAATGGTGGTGTCCTATTAATTGAGAAAAGGGTCAACTCTCATTTGGGAAAATATTTTTTGCTTCTTCCAGCTTTCCAGATCTGACTTTTCTCCTCACACACAAATTTGATTGGTTAATCTTGGTAACAGGAATTTATTTACAAATGAGGGATAAGACACTTGAAAATAACAATATATTCTTGCAAAGTGCTAAAGTCCTGAAAGCAGAAGATTGTGTCATTCTCAATGTTTTAGAATGGGAAAGAAGGGAAAACATGGAGAAAAAAATAGGTATAAGTTGTAAAATTTGGAGCACGAGCAGGAATCTGTGGCTTTAGAAGCTATATGTAGCCCTGAGGAAACTGAATTTCATTTACTTGAATTCAAGAACAGTGTCTTAAATCTGCCGTTGGACACAAGTCCCTTCCTTCCTTCTGGGCAGTGAATTTTAAGAAAGACATCCTTCTTCTAAGATCTAGATGAGCAGCACAAAGAGAACAGATGCTCCAGTGGAGTCAGAGTTATTTTTTTCTGTGAAAAATATTGCAAACTCTGATGCCTAATGAGGTGAAGACACATGTGATTGGATATGCCCTTCAGAGCTAGCCTGCTCAGTTTCATTGTCCAGCTCTGTTCTCATGCGACTTACTTCCTCTGTGATTTCTCCCCATTGACAGTAAAGCTGCCTACTTTATAAAATAGCTTGATAATTAGATAAATTAATACGTAGAAAATTTAGGCTGGTGTCTAGAGCTATAGTCAGCACATTTTTTCCTTGATAAAAAGAATAAAGTCTTAAAATAATGCTCAAAACAGCATTATTCATAATTGTTAAATCATGGAGTCAACCTAACAGCCCATTGACAGATGACTGAAAAAAGAAATTGTGGTATATATGCTCAACATATTACAACTGAACTATTAAAAATGATGAAACGGTACCATTCGGGACAAAATGGATGGATCTGGAGATGATTGTGGTCAAAGAAATGAGTCTAAAAGTGAAAGGCAATTACCAGATGATTTCATTCACTTGTGAAATACAAATAACCGAAGAAAACAAAATGTTAAAGCTCAGCAAAGCAACTCTTAGACTCCATGGGTGGCTAGCAGAGGGGAGGAGGGAGGATGAGGATTGTTTGGCACTGCAGCACTGAGGAGAGGTGAGCGAAGCACGTGCAGATGTTGAGATGTAAAGTTGTACTCTCTAAATTATGTACTTACATAAAGACTGGTAAGTCAATAAAATTATATTGAAAGTAAATAAGTAAATGAAATATATTTGGGGGAAATGTTGATTCAGGCCATCAGAGAGGACTAAGGAAAAAAGCAGTTCCAGGAAAAATCACCCAGAATGACATGGAAGGATAATGTTTAGAAGTTATTCTTGCTTCTGCCACCATTCTCCATTAAGTCAAGTCCTGGTTTATATCTGTGTCAAATTCACCACCCTGATCCATAATCCGATCTGTCAAAAATAAAAAATGTACAAATATGCAACAGCTAGCTTAACTTTAGCATGGTCTGACCTCACATATTCCCAAAACACTTTTACCTGCCCTCAGTTCAGCCAAATACCAACACCAGGTGTTTATTTGCATTCAGAGTCAGAAACAGTGGAGCAAAGCAGGGGAGGGAAGAACACAAAGGACTTTGGTGATGGTGCACGGGTGAACTGGTGATGGGAATTGTAGGGGGTCTACACCTAAAAGGGGAAAGCATGCATTGTACAAAACAGAAGAATGATGTGTGTGTGTGTGTGTGTGTGTGTGTGTGTGTAAAATAAAATAAAAAAGGAGACACAAATGCTTAAGATCTAGTTAGAGATGACTTGATGACTCGGAATGAAGTTTTTCCAAATTTTGTTTCATCAATGCATTCATTTTGCATTTTCAACAAGACCTTGTGGAATTATGGTTCTAAGGAATGAAGCTAGAGATGCGTAGTTCTAATGTTCCCATTCACATTGATTAATACATGCTGTGTTCTTAGGTCATTTTTGTGAATCTATGGGTTATCCTTTTATTAGCCTTTTTGCCAACCTGTGCTTATTATGGCTTTATCTCATCACACATTCATTAAGTTGTCTCCATTAGTTCATATATTATAATAATATCCAGTCTTACTCACTGCCTTTTCAGATAAGGTTCCTAACTCAGAGTGGGTGCCACCTTACCTGCCACACACACTATCTTTCTTTGGCTAATTATGTGTGTCTTCCTATCTCACTTTTATCTTCCTCTGAGATGGAGGACATTTGGAGACAATTAGTGTGTCACTATTTAATCACTTTGGCTTTAATAATGGTTGACCAGGAAAAGTTCCTATTAAATTACAACTAAATACTAATGTGCTTTCCTGAAGCTAATGAGCCATTTGCGCCTCAAGAGAAGAAAATGAAAATACTGCTGTTTTTGTGAAAGAATGTTCAGCACTTTCAGCTTTTCTTATTTATGGATCAGATAGAAATAGCTCAAATGTACTCATCCTTGAGATATTTCAGGATGTGATTTTTTAGTTGCACTCTTCTAGTCGAAATTCATTGGATTTGAATGGGATCAATCATTTGAGTATATAACCCAGGTTGCCATATCAGAACCCTAGACCCTCCTAGTGTGTTTGGGATGTTACATAAAATGAAGACAAACTAATGCAAACCAGTTTTAAGTTATGTTGGGAGCTATTTAAAAATAAGTGTTTATTTTGCTGGAGTTGCCCAATTGATAGATGTAAGTAATGAACTTACTATTTGAATCCACGCATGGCTTCTGTGTAAATGAAGCCACTCTTAGGTGGAGGACAAAGCTGAAAGACTGGGTTTTAAAGACAATGTTTGAACCTCTGTATGAAACCATACTTACAAAAACTATGCCCCGGTCTCATCCCATCTTATTTCTGGCTTCAACGAGTTTAAGCAAATTTTTTTTTATCACTTTCAAATAAAAGTACTTGATTATAAATTGATTCTAATGTATATAATTTAGGATAATAATCACTTCTTGAAACAGAAAATGACAAAATAGTAAGGCAAAATTTTAAGAATGGGATTTCTGGTAAATTTACATGTAAAAGCACCCTCTAAAAGTTTCTTTATTGCTTATAATTATGACAAAGGTCTTGGCTTATATTACCCGTCATGATATTCATGCCATTAGACAGTGTTTATATTTTAACATGAGCGGATCTTACATAACTTTTAACACCTTCCCCCCTTTATTGCATAAAAATTACTATGTTGTATATTATGGGAGGAAAATGAACTTCTATTAAGACATGATTAAGTGATGTTTTTCAAGTAAAATTATTATTTTAAAAGTTTTAGAGGGAAAAATATTGATAGTATGGATGGTTGTTTTCCAAAACTGAGAACATTAAAATTGTATATTTCTAAACATTTTACTCAAAATTAATTGATATATTTAATATCTATTTGTTTCCTTTTTATTACCTACATCTTTTCCTACACTGTTACTGAATTATTCTAATAACATATGGCTATCTTTCTACTTATGACCTACCACATCACTCCCTAGCTATCAACTATCTCCTATTCCTGAAACAGTTAATTTAATGTTCTTTATATTATTGTCATCTGAAGGAGAATACCTACTTTCATCCTAGTCTGAAAACAATGAATTTCATTATTTTAGAGTCAAATTTTCCAATGTTCCTGTATATATAGGTCATCAATACCATAAATAAATAAATTGTTTTCATTGGAATTTCTGATCATAAAGAATATGTGGACCAGACAGCAGGTCTAAATAGGGTAAATCATAAAATGCCAGAGAGATGTTTTGGTCAGAGAAAGGAAGTAATTTCCTAGTAGTGGGTGATTGTTAGCTGGGAGATGTATTACTTAAAACTATATTGAAATGTTAAGGGCATAAATAGAAATATATATTATAGATGCAGAAATCTATGAAGAACCACAGAAAGATAACAGAAAGAGCAAGTACTAGACTCAAAGGGAGGAAAGGGAAGAGGCCACCTACAGGAGTTAGGGATTTTAGTTAAAGGAAGCAACCATTTCATAATGGCTGCAAGGAGGAAACAGAAAATGAATACCATAACTTCATTCCCCGCCCCTCGCTTTAGTGTCCTACTAGTTCTACCTATTAGTTAAACCCACATCAGAACTAGAGGTCGGGAGTATATCTCTTTGGCGTCCATACAAATCAGCCTCCAGGAGCAATGGACAGCCGGAGAGAGAATGAAGATTAATTGTGGAAAGAAGAATGGACGATTTTCAGCCCAGTCTTATAAATATGCCCACTTGCTAGCACACTTCCTGCAACATCTCTTTTTGAATGAGTAAATGAAATAGCGCTCTCCTCCTGGACATTTTTTTTCTTAATGTCTATTGCTACAACCTTTATCTTTTCTTTAATCTCCTTTCTCCTTTGTTCTTGATTACTGCAGATGTTTCTCAATTATTCTTTCAGTTTTTTCTTTTTCTCGCTCCTTTTTCTCCCCAAATGGGACAATTTTTAAATCCATATCAAATTATAATTCTTCTTTTTCTAGTAAGTTATCCTTTGCTTTAGGTTTTTTTTTCTTTTCTACTGTTGCATAAGTTACTACCAGAAACATGCTCATTTATAATCTCACGATTCTATATGTTGATAGTTAACGTAGACGCAACTGGATTGCTGCTCAGAATCTCTCGAAACCACAATCAAGGTTCCATCAAGCTGGGATCTTGCCTGGACATTCTGGGAAGCAATTCACTTCCGTTCTCTTTCTCATTCTTACTGTTGGCTGAATTTAGTTTCTTGAATTCTCCAGTTTCCTTTCACACCATGCTTCACATTTTCATCTGTGCTGGCCAGGCATGTCAGCTTACTCGGGTTCTGTGCTGGGTCTGATACTATTATCAGTTACAGTACAACCTTTCAGTGCCTCCCTGTCTCCTATCCTATAGCTCACCACATCTACCATCTTTTATGCACCACTCAGTTAATGTCTTGGGGCGTGTATTTGTATTTGTACACGGACATAGGTTCAGACAGTATATTCTAAAATATTGGACATTATCTGTGTGGAGTTTTGTTGACAATTTTCTATTGTTGGTACATGATTTCCCCATGTCTGATCTGTAAGCATAAATTCTATTTATAACCAGTTAAATATTTTTAAAAACCTCACTATATTGCAAGTATTTCAACGATATTGTTAGCATATGTGGGTCAGTATATGTGTGCAGTATCGTTACTTTTGTGTGTGCTTTTAAAGTTTTATATTTATTGATTTACATTTTAAAGGGACAGGTTTATTAGGAAAAGGAGAATGTAAAAGAAAGAGGCAGCTGCCCAGACAGGTGGGCAGAAAGCTGTTGCTGCTGCTGTTTTATTTTTGTTTAATTTAATATTTTTTACAATATAATCTTATCGTTATTCTTTCCTTTTTTAAATTTAATTTTATTTATTTTATTGAGGTAATATTGGGATACCCCAATCATATATTACCACCATAGTGCACCTACTACCAACTCACCCATATTCACCCATATTCAACCACCATAGACCATTGTTCTTCCTTCCCTCTTGTTCTTGCCTGTCCTCAAACCCCTCCCCTGCTTGGTGCTTCAGTTCTGTAGTCAGCTCTCCAACGTTATTTTTTAAGTTTGTCTTTATCTGATTATTAGTTAGATATTACTATTTACATTACCTAGCAACTAGCAAGTTCAATGATATACATATAGTAAAAATGAATAGGTTAATATTGATAAATCATTCAAATGACAGCCATTCTAATATTAGATTTTTCCCTATATTTATAACTATCAGAAAGGTCTGATTTTAAACTGCTTTCATTACTTGTTATCACAGTTACATATAAACCAGCAATAAGCTCAATTTACAGTATCTTAGAACTTTTCATGCACACATGCAAATTGATAATACCTGGAATTTCAGTGAACTTTATATTATGGTTTTAAGTGACCACATGGGGCTTTTTATATTTAATGGTATGCATACTAAGTGACACAGAAACATTAAAATTAAATAAAATCTGTAGATATACAGTCTTATAACATTTTTCAACTTTTATTCTTATTCTATAAATAAGCATACTTATTCTATAAATCAGATATGCCAGGAATGCATCAAATTCCACTGTGTATTTAAAAGTTTTATTTTTTTTAGCCATTGTTCTTTCTCATTTGATCTAGCAATTGAAATATATTTCGCTTGTTCTGCAGTTTTCTATTGTGGGTATGTAATAAGGCTGACAGAAAAATAGGAAACTAAATATGTAGCTTCCTCCTACCACCCCCAATCTTCTCTCACATCCGATAAGGAAATCTATATGAATCTTTTTGCCTATTTTACAATTCCACAAAAAAGAAACGTATTTATCTTGACAGTATTTGGTATCAGAAAGAGGAATATTTCTAATGGCCAGAAAGTTTTGTTGAATCAAATGTTATAAGACTGTCTCTCTATTGCTCTCTCTTACACACACACACACACACACACACACACACACGCTGGGTTAACTGTCCTTAGTGTCCTGTGCTCAGATTTCTATTAAGAAGATATTTATCTAGAGCCTCCCATATGATAGGTGTTGGGTTAGTTTCCTTATACACCGTGGTGATTCCAGTGCAAGAGGAGCTTATACATTAGTGCTTAGAGCTTGCATATTTATATTCTCATTTGCTCCTCATGGCAATCCTATCAGGTTTGTTTTCTTCCTATTTCATGGATGAATGATTAGTTCAAGGTCATTTAAATAATTAAGTGGCAGTGGTCTTCCAACTCAAATACTTTTAGAGATATAAGTTGGGGATTCACATTGTTTCCTTTTGATTTATTTGCCATCTCAGAAATATCATGAACTTAAACAGAAAAAAATATTTTAAAAAGCTTAAAATGTGTTCAATTGGTGCAGTACTTTTAGTATTTCATATAGGACATATTTTGATCTATATGTCTTCAATATGGTATTTGTTTTTATTATTTTACTATCTTTGTGTTTTTAGAAGTAAAATTTGCTGACCCCTTTCTGATTTGTCATATACTAAAATTTTACTTAGGCACCTTTTGTGCTCACTCCTAAATTCAGTCCTTCCCTGCTGTCAGTTAAAACAAACAAGCAAGGGCCTCCCTGGTGGCGCAGCAGTTAAGCTCTGTGCTGCGGAGCTGTAGACAGCAGCAATGCGAGTTTCTCCTGCCTGCCCCCTGCTCCCCTCAGCAGTGCATTTCGTCTATCTACTTGTGCTGCTCCCCACTCTGTCTCTGGTGAACCCTCTCACCACCCCACGCCTCTGGCCTGTACCCCAGCTTGTATGCATAAATAAATAAACAAATCTTTTTTTAAAAAAGCAAACAAGCAAGAAAATCTTTCTGATCCAGCATCTTTCAAACATTTTATTCATTCATTCATTCATTCATTCATTCATTCATTTGTTTTGTATTCTCATCTCGTGGTTGTCCACATTTTACATTCTTAGCAAAGAGCTAGATCCAGCACCTTTGGCCTTTATACTGATGAGTGCACTGTGAGATATTAATGAAAGTTTTCAGAAAACGATGTTTGCAATTTCTCACCTGGTGCAATTCAGAGTACAGCATTCCCCTTACAGAATCTGGTTTTCATGCCTCACACTCGTCTGATGTCTGTTTGTTTTTTTTTTTTTTTTTTAATATGCTTGTAGTTAAAATACAGGCTTTTTTCTTTACCAGTTAAATATCCCTAGAAGCCAGGCAGGATATAGGTATTAAAGATCAGTGTCTCTTCTAAAGAAAGAACTTTAAATTTTCAAGAAAGTGACCCCTTCAGGGGGTCTTTACATGACTCCTTCAGGGGGTCTTTACATGATTATACATTTTCAGGTGAATAGCTGCGTGACGTCAGAGTCTTAGTTAACTTACTGCTTCCTATAAACATTTTGATGCACATATTCCCCCTTCCATCTCAGATCTTTGTGTTATGGTTGCTTTAAAGCTTTTACATTGTGCTGTTTTCTGGTGACTCACGACTGAAATTGGATGTGCAGCGTGCTAACAACTCAGCCTTAGCTGATAATAAATGGCCTCTGAGTATCTCAAGGTTATTCTCCTCTGAGAAGTTGTGGAGCATGGCTTCCCACGTCAGGCAGAAAGTGGTTTGATTCTAAAAATAAATTCTCACCTCGCTGGTGTACTTTTGGGGTGTTGTCTATTATTATCAAAGACCAGATTGTCTGTATTCATCTTGAATGTTCTCAAAACTCAAAAGTAGAACTCTCTGGAGCTTTTAATCAAGAGATTTATGGTGTCAATTGTGTTTGCACTTATTGGAATCATTAAAAATATCCTTCTATTGAAAATAGTTTGATAGTCTGACATTTTAATATTTTGGTAGCCTTTTGATGAGGTATTTAATAAAGATTCTTCACTTTCTTAAGCATAGTTGAGTCTTTTGGAAAATCTACTCTCAGATGTTCATTAGCAGATAATAAGGGAACCCTGTGAATCCTGGAAAAGCCACTGACTTAGATCATCTACATTATTTCATAACCTGTCACATATAAGGGATATACTCTACAAATTAAGTCATAACAATAATAAATTACTACTTATTACTATAATGATTTATTGAATACTATCATCTTAAGTTCATTGGATACATTATCTTATTAAAATCTTACAAACTTACCAGGCAAAAAGAGGTTTGAAAGTATTCCCAATATGTCAAAGTTATTAAGAATCTGAGTTGGGATTTGAACCCATGTCCTTTTGGATGCTAAGTCTAAATGTGGTGGTATTTTAAATCCCTCTTTATTGTCTGAAACAAGATCAAGAAAGGAAAACTACTAAATGGGTCGAGATGATTAAATAATTCTTGAAAACTATTTTCACTAACCTTTGCTAAAGTCAGAGTTAAAGTTAAAGACACTGCTAAAATATGATGCTAGTGAAATTGTCTGATAACTCAGTAAGGAAAATGAATGGAGTAAAAAATCTTAAAGGGTAAGTCTCTTCCTGATTGTACTTTCTTCTTTACAATTGATTTTGATATTGTTTTCTAGCAATATCCCAGTGAAGATAGTTAAGGGTTAATTCTCTTAGACTACTAAACAAAACTTAGGAACAATGGATTTTTTTCCATGTCTTTATGTATGTGAATGGTGGTTCTTACATGATTTTACAAAATTTTTACAATTAAATAATGCATCAATCATTCAGGTGTGGCTAAGGGGGATCAATGGCACATAAACTTTACTCCCCTCCAGAACCACTACAAGGGTTTCTCAAGACTTACTATCTTCACAAATCTGTTTAACAAATAATGTAAAATAGTTTGTTTTTTTTTTTTTTTTAGATCTCAGGAAAATAGAGTCTGTATTGAAAAAACAGAAAAAGGTTAAAGAAAAGAACAGCAGATCTTAGCAGCTGTAGTTAGATTCATATCTTTTATACAAACTACTCCAAATGTTCCAATGAAAAACCTGTTCAGCAAGAAAGAACATTATAGCTTTGTCTAGATATTTCACGTATGGAGAAAGAAAACGATTTTGTTCAAAATAACAATGACTGAAAAAATAAGATCAAGAGCTCAAGTTACTTACTGATAACAAACTTCCCATAAGTGAATTCCAGATGTCAGTCCTTGTAACTCAGTCATGGCCTAAGGCAATTAAACTCTTTGAAAAAGATAGCATAGTGAACAGATCTCTATACCTGAAAGAAGAAATATGATCTATTCTTTATGATGGCAGTAGCAGTCAGAGTAGTCACAGTATTAGTAATAATAATGACATTCACCATGAAGCTTTTAAGTGGAAAGTGAATGTGTCAGATCCAAAAATATTATCTTTAATAACTGTAATCTTTTGGGATTAGACAGGGATACTCAAAATGTATGACTTTACAGTCTGGGGACTTAGTATTGATTATACCTTTTAATCTTCTGTGGCCCATTTCCTTTGGAGTACTCTATTTTTGCCTAAACTTTAGACCCTAGAGTACTGTAAATGTTGTGAAGGGAGCACTTTATTTGATTTGGGAAATATAGAAACCATTGCTCTCCTTATGATTTGTAAGCATGAAGTTTTACTGCTTGCTTGGGAGAAAGACTCAGTCTTTGGTTTAATTATATCTATTTTATGGACTGCTACAATGGTAAAAACTTGGTTCTGGTTAGAAATATCTGCATAATAACTTAACCTTATAAAATGTACTTTGAAATAATAGTACTTTGACCTTGAATTAGTATCTGGGTCCATAAATTGACTGAATGAGATAATAATAAAGGGCAGCCAAATGGCAAAAATATGACAAGAACCGCCTGGGAACTTAATGTAGTATATACAGGTATTGATTGATAATGATGAACACCTTATTCTTGTGTTACAATGTAATGTTACTTCAATAAATATTATTGCAAAGATAAATAAAATGATATTTTGATATTTACTTAATAATTGCTTTGGAATTACACACTATTTTACATAATGATGAAGTTCCCAAGCATGTTAATGTTCTATTATACACAATGCTTGTATCCTCCCAAAATTCATATGTTAAAGCCCTAACCTCCAATATGATGTTATCTGAAGATGGAGTCTTTGAGTGATAGTGAGGATTACATGAGGTCATGAGATTGGGGATCTGAAAATTGGATCAGTGCACTATCAAGAAGGGAAACCAGAGAGTACACCCTTCTCCATGCTCATGTATCTGTGGATAGACCAACTGAGCCCATAGGGAGAAGGTAGCCATTTGTAAGTCGAAATGGAGGGCTCTCCAGTAGCTAACCAGGCTGCAAACCTCATTCAGAATTCTAGCTTCTAGAGTTGTGAGAAATAAATTCTGTTATTTTATCCCCCCAGTCTATGGTAGTTTGTTATGGCTGCCTGAGGAAATATGTAAGCAGAGGAAATATTCATTTTTAGCCACTATAAAGCTCTCTGTCTTGCCTAAGAATGTCAGAATATATATGAGCTTTGAATATTCACCCTGAGGATCTGAACTATAGATGTATGCCTATGACTTTGAACTGTTGATGGATTTTGAAAAACATATATCAGTAAAATAAAAGATAGTATCAGAGCCCAGACTCAGTGAGAAATCTTAACTACTTCATGAATTTGATAACTCTTTTCTTTTAAAGATTTATTTTTATTTATTAATACATACAAGAATTGTGGTGTAGGCCAGAGGTGTGGGGTTGAGAGGATTCACCAGAGACAGAGTAGGGAGCAGAACAGTTGTATCTACTAAAACACACTGCTGAGGGGAGCAGCAGGAGAGAAAGGAGAGATCTGCTGGGCCATGTGGGAATCTCCCTGACTGGGTATCAAACTCCTGCTGCAGTGGCTGCTGATACCTTGATAGTGCTGAGACTTAACCCCTTTCACCATCAGGGAGGGACCCTGGATGAATTATTTTTAAGAAGAACATAAGGTCCTTTTGCCACAGTTGGATAATGACTATTTAATTAATAGGTATGGGAAGAAAAATGTAGGGTGAAATGTTGGTACAACTTCTATTAAAACAGAGAGAGAAGAATGCCTTCCGAAAGCATGTATTTGATGTAAACGTATCTTTATTAAGAGCAATTTAAGGAGAAATCATATTGAGGTACTTTGCCTGAGTCTCAGTTATTTCTTAATTTTAGATTTGCAGACATTTTAGGAATTCATGATTAACCTTATATTTGAACTGGACTTAAAGAGAAGGATCAAAAAATAATATGTACTAGCAAACACAAACTGTTGTCTCAACCAGGAACCACAGAGCAATTTAATAGTATTAATTAATATTGGAAAACATGTTTATTTTAATGAGAGGGTCAAATAGTCATGTACTGGAACCAAACTGATTTTAAGCATTAATATCACCCTATGCTAATCAATGGTGAGAAACTAGGCAACTACTTAAATCAGAAAGAAACTGATCTAAGGTATAATCAATGATGCTGAAATTATGAATAGTAATTGAACATGCTGAAAAACAACACTTAAATTACTGTTACACAGCTATAATTTTAATGATATATATTAATCCATTGGTTTTTATCAATAGCAATTTATATAGTTATCGAGTTATTTTATTTTTATTAAATTTCATTTTATAAGGAACAGGAGAATATATTCTTTTTAAGGTTTTTATTTAAATAGAATCTCTTTCTAACTGGGTTGCTCCTTGAAACAATATTAAATGAATAAATCATTTAATAATTATTTATTGCTAATTAGCAAAATATTAAGTAGCCAACTGTATTTTAGGCTAACTGTATTTAGCCTTAATAAATTAATGTAAAGTTAAAATTGATGAATGGTATAGGAAATATTTACCTTATTTTTGAAATTATATAAAGGATAAGAGCAAGATGGGACTATTTTGAATTACTATGTGGAGTGAAAGTTGACAGTAAGTAAAAAAAAGCATACCATGTATTAATAGTGCAGTATAAGACATAGCTAACTCCATGGGATTTCCCTGGAAGTAGGTGATCTACGAATGACAAGTGCGAATGGACAATAATGGTCTTTCACTGCAGAAATTTTCATCAAGGGTGTAATCAATTGCTATAATTATTTTTTATAGTCAGTTGTATACTAGGCTCAATAATATAAAGGGTACAGATGAAACATCTTAGGTTGAATTTAATGTTGTTTAAATGTTGCTTAAACTCAGTTGTTTACAACAGGATTTTAATTTTTTGAGATTTTGTCCAAGAATATTCTATACTACTCACAAGGTGTTTTGTCATTTCTTAGAGATAGATACCTTGATCTCATAGATTTCAAAGATAATTCCTTCATCTAATAATCAAATTTAAAGCTTTTCATTTCACCAGGAATTATTAAGTTCAGGGTAAGACAAAATTGGTTATTTAATTTTTATGTTTAGTGATCATATTTGTTTTCTATAGCTATGTTGTTAGCAATATATTTATTTTGATCATTCTGGGAAAAGATAAAACTTTTAATCAAACTCTTTGACTCTATATTTCATTTATCATGTATATAATTTCTTCCTCCTTAATTCTGAAGAAAAAGTTCTCACAGATGATTTAAATAGAACAATACAGCTAGAAATATAAAAAGAATAGGTGATGTCATGATCACTTTTATGCTGTAGTATTTTTAATCCAAAATTTTTTACTTGAAGAAAAAAAGTACTTTTATGCATTAAAAAATACATTATACTTTGTTAAAATAATTTTTTCAAGCAGATTTAGGGAGGGGATAGTATAATTCCTCAATTCACAAATCAGAATACATAGCTTCTTAATCACTGTTAATTTTTTTAATATTTTGCCAACTTTAAACATTCCGGGAAATATAAGCCCAACAACCAACCATCAGGAAAACCATTTTTAAAGATGAAAAAGATATTAGAAATGCAGCCTGAATGAAACAAGGCAAAACAGGGCCTCCCCGGTGGCGCAGCGGTTGAGCGCTGTGCTGTGGAGCTGTCCACAGTGGCCAGTGACGCAAGTTCTACACCGGTCAGGGAGATTCCCACATGGTGCAGCAGACCTCTCCTGCCTCTCCTGCTGCTCCCTTCACCAGTGTATTTCTGTCAATCTGTCTGTTCTGCTCCTGGCTCTGTCTCTGGTGAACCCTTTCGCCACCCCCACGCCTCTGGCCTGTACCCCAGCTTGTATGCATAAATACATAAATCTTTAAAAAAAAAAGAAACAAGGCAAAACATGTTTAAGCTTTAAAACAACAGAGTGAATATTTAGTAAAGTTTTGCAGAGAGACATTCAAGTTGACCCAATAGGGAAGCATTTTGTGGTTCACACCTACTAGGAAAACTATCATAGTGTTTAGTCAAGTAGAAAGAAAAACTTACACCAAGTGGGTTATAAACGTCAGACAAATAGAAATTATCTATGGCACAATAAAAAATCAGTGGTAGGTATTTGACACAGAACACTGGGATAACTCTCTCCTTTCTATATCAATGTTTTAAAAATCTGTTTAAAATTTAAAGTTTGGGCATCGGGTTCAAGATGAAAGACTGAACAAACACAATTAACTTTCCTTGCTCCTGAATAAAATTACAACAAATATGGATCAAAGAGAGTATACCTAGTGTAATACACAGCATGAACGGTAGAAACCACTACCAGATAGGAATAAGAGTTTCAATAAATGACACTGAAATAAAGAAAAAACAGCCAGAAAATTCATAGAACCTGTCTGATAAGGCTCAAAGCTATGTTCTTTGTTAGCGGGTATGAAGAAAAGCTATACATATATGCTGTGTTGTTATAAATGTTATATTTTTTATAATACCATATAAACATATGCTTACAAAAATTCACTATAATATGCTCATGTGTTCAGTTGATTTTGGTGCCAGTGAAAAGTCGGGTCTTCACTACATTTATGAATCTTCCCACTGGCTGCAGTACTTTTTATTCATTGACTAAGAAAGGAGAGTCATATTCTAGAGACACTGAATTGTTAAGGATGAGGAATCTTTGTTTTTCTAGGAATTCCCTTTGATTTTTCTCTTAGAACTCGTGTAAAACTTCGTATATAAATTTATATCCATGAATGTGAAAGTGAGGACTTGTGGCACATTGAAACCATAGCTTCATGATAAATCAACTAAATTCTTGATAATTATAATAGACAAATATTTGAGAATGCCAAGAGAGTAAGGGAAAAGAACCACGGTAAACAAATAAGATAATCAGCTAAACAACAAAAGATGTGTCAGCAACTGGAAGATAATTACAAGAAGAAAAGAAAAGAAAAAGCTAAACTAAACCTAGTGAATGTGTTCACAGGAATTCAAGAATGATATTTTAGTCTGCTAAATCTGCAGCATGTTGCTATAAAAGAAGATAAAATAAAGCAACAGTATATCCTTGGGAATTAAAATATATTTTTTAAAAAAATTAAAGGTTAAACAAGATGAAGTTCAGAATATAACCCAAATGATATTTTACAAATAGAAAAAATTCTTCTTTCAGCTATGATGGATTAACCGAGACAGATTTGATACTGTGCAAGAAAGACCAAATTGGAAGTTGAATGATTCTCCGTTCATAGATGGTAAAAAGGCATTCTTTAAATTCTAAACAGTCTTGGCGGAGAATCTTCATTGATCCAAAGTATTTAGTAGACATCTTAGAAGACCATTTTTAGTAGTAGTAGTGTTCAACTACCCCCCATAATAAAAGTTTGCTAGGTCTGGCAAGAAAATAAAATAAAATAAGCTTAAAAAAGGAGCCGGAGGGAGGGAAGGGAAAGGGCACAAAATGGAATAGAAAAGAACACAAGGGACCATGGAGATGAATCACGGGTGAATTGGTGGTGGGCTACCCTAGGGGAATGCAAAATGTAAAAGACATAAATAACAATAAAAATATATATATTAAAAAAAAAAGAGTCATAGGGTTGTAGACTGAATATTTCTGTTCTTTCAAAATGCATATGTTGAAATCTAATTCCCAGTGTGATGATATATAGAAGAAGGTTATTTGGAAAGTATTGGATCATGTGGGCAGGATTAATGTCCTTAGAAGAATCGAGATCACTCTTTTCCCTATTTGAGAACACAGCAAGGATACTGCTCTGCGATCAGTCAGTGATCTCTCACCAGAAACCTACACGGCCAGCACTTCCATGTTGGAGTTCTCAGTTTCCAAAACTCTGAGAAATAAATTTCTATTTTTGATAAGTCAGCATTTTGATATAGCAGCTAGAAATGGAAAAGATTAAAAAAAAATTGTGTCATCAGAAAAAAATATAGTTCAATTTTTGTTAAATACACACAAGAAAATTCAAACTCTGGTAGTACAAAATTTACAATGCCCAGCACCATCTCCCCCCTCCAAAAAAAGGGGAAAAATCAATTTATAAAACTTGTTCCAGAGATGCTATGACTCTGTCTAGTAGTATATTGTGTACCAAGAATTAAATGCCTTAGGAAGGAAAGAATTGAAGTAAGTCAGAAATAATTAAATTTTTTTCCGGGATCCAAGTTAAATAACTAGATGAACTTCTGAAATATTCAGGTTGGTTTCTTTACTTTCTTTTCTTTTTATGTGCCTCAAATATTACCTATACATAAAATAAAATAAAATATTCCTACCTTTTGCATGAAAAAGTTTAACCCCAGTGTTAGGACATTATAGTGGATATGTGATGCTATGATCTCATTTTTAATGTTTTAAATGTTGTATTTTTAAAAAGATCCACATAATCCAAGATCATTTGGCAGGTTTGTGATATTTATTGATAAGAACAGAAATTCTGATTTTTTTTTAAATTTGTACCTTTCTCAGGAGTTTTCTGAACTTGCATAGCATTTTTTTTTTTGAAGGACCAGAAATCCTAGATTTGATTTAAGATTCTGAGTTTTAAAACAAAGTGTGAGACTCTTAGTGCTAGGGAGCTTCTCAGCATGAGCAAAATTTAGTAATAATAACTTATAATGGATAAACCACAAAGGGTACCAAAGCTTAACATAAATAAGCATGCATGGTCTTGGATACTTATTCTAACTCTTTATTTTGGATCTGTCCCAATAGCAGCCTCTCCTGGGAGATAACTAGCGTTCACTCACTCAGTAGTGGTGACAAAACTCATGAGAATCTGATTGCCATGTGACCTTCATAGCTGTTAGCCCAAAGTGTCATTACCACAAAGTTTTCCAGAGATTTTCCAATTTACTGTAACTCAAGTTTCAAGTTTGGTCATTATTCTGAAAATACTTCAAGAGTATTATCTTTATAAATTTACTTTCCACTAATATGATATTTCTAAAATTACATTTCTTTTGACTGTCTGCCTTCTCAGTAGGAACTATGCTGTCAGGTGTCCAATAAAATCATTTTTAATCACATCTGTAATGCCTTCCTGTAGTTGGGGAATAGCAGACATTGGACAAAGAAAATCAAGGCTCAGCCTCCCTTACAGCAATCATGGGATACATTCCTTCTATAATGATATTTCAGGTTGTTCTGCCCTTGTAAATAATACCAATTCACACCAAGAATATGTACTAGGTAATCTCCCTCCAATTGATGCAATGCATTTTTCCTCCACATGATATTCAATAATATCCAATATAAATATTTTATTTGTACTGGTAACATGTACCTCAGACTTGCCAGTTTATGAATTAAAAAACAAAACAAAGCATAGAGTATAACTTAATCAGTCCTTTTGCAAAGAACACCCTTGATATTATAAATGACATGTAATATATTTGTGTTAGATGCATAAGATAGAAAACAGCTTAAGGAGGACCCTCCCTGGTGGCTCAATGGTTTGTCTCAGCACTATGAAGCCATCCTACGCAGCCACTGCAGCACAAGTTCGATACCCAGCCATGGGCTTCCTGTCTTGCCCACTCCTCCCCTCAGCAGTGTACTTCAGTAGATCTGCTTGTTCTGCTCCCCACTCTGTCTCTGGTGAATCCTCTCAAACCCCCCACCCCCACTTACCTCTGGCCTGTACACCAGCTTATATGCATTAATAAAATAAATCTTTAAAATATAAAAAGAAGGGCCTCCCTGGTAGTGCAGCAGTTAAGTGCTGAGCCGTGGAGCTGTCGGCAGCGGCGACGCGAGTTTGACGCCCGGCCAGGGAGATTCCCATATGGCGCAGCAGACCTCTCCTGTCTTGCTTGCTGTTCCCCTCAGCAGTGTGTTTCTGTCGATCTGCCTGTTCTGCTCCCACTCTCTCTGGTGAACCCTCTCGCCGCCCCACACCTCTGGTCTGTACTCTGGTTTGTATGCATAAATCAATCAATATATATATATATTTATCTTTATATATATATATATATATATATATATATATATATAAAGAAGATCGCTTAAGGAGAGATAATTCATTTTATGAGTTAGCTTAAATTAAGAAATATGAAAGTAAGAGTGATTGAGAGGAAATATATTGAACAAAACTTACCTGGAAAGCTTTGGCTCTGTGAAATTTAGCAAATAAAAGATTTCAACTAACTAAAAACAAAACTAGAAAAATTCACCATTATCCAAGATACTCAACTTTTACTGACATTACTATAATTTGATATTCTATGAAAGAGAACAAATGAATTGTTCTGTTCCACAAACAAATCTTAAAATATATCAACAAAGGATGGAACTGTGTCCCATAAAAAAGTGCAAGAATATTTACAGGAGTACAAAAATATCCAATGTCCAACAAAATAAGATTCATAATTTCTGGCATCAAATAAAAATATATCAAATTGTAGGGAAGCTGGAAATACACTCCATTCTGAGAAAAAAGTCAATTAATAGAAACAGACACAGAAATTTCATAGGCATTCAAAATAACAAACAAGAACATTGAGATGTTTATTGTAAGTATGTATGTCCAAAAAAGTAGAGGAATGTTACGTATGTTAAATAGAAAAAGAGAAGATATAATAAGGATACAAATTTAATTACAAGAGATGAAAACTAAAATTGATGACACTAAAAATACCTGAATACAACAGCCAATTAAATGATGCAAAAGGAAAGATTACTGGATGAGAAGACATGTCATCAGTTACTATTCAAAGTAAAATAAAGAGGGAAAATAATACAGTGTCAGTGAATTCTGGGACAATTTCAAGCAAACTAATATATTAATTGGCGTCCCCAAAGAGACAAGAGATAACAGGAATAATAATAATAAAAAAACTAATTTGAAGATATTGGTAGCTGGAATGTTTCCAAATTTGAAGAAAAGCCATAAACCGATAACTCCAAGAAGCTTCACAATCTACAAGCACATGAAACATGAAGAAAGTGACAAGGGAACTCTAATAAAATTGCTGAAAACCAATAAAAAGAAGAAATATTAAAAGCAGAGAGAAATAAAAGACATGTAGGGAATGCCAGAGATCAACATTATAGAATATTTCTTGTCAGAAATAACAGGAGACAGAACACAATGGGGTGACATGTATAAGGTAATAGAAAAGCAAAACTGTCGACATAGAATTATATGCTCAGTAAAAATGTTCAAAGCTGAAAATAAGAAAAACATGCAAAAAGTTGAAATAACTCATCATCATCAAACCTGAACTATAAGAAAGTCCATTAAGAAAAAGGAATGAAATTTACAGAAAGGAAAGGACCAAAACTGGTAAGTAGCTCACTGGTAGATAGATGATAGATAGATAGATAGATCAACAGAGATAAATATAGGAGACAGTCATGAATAGATAAAGTATCTTAATCTCTAAAAGACACATGACTTTAACATTTCTAATGTATGTAGAAATGAAATTATGACAAAAATAGAACATATGTTAAAATGTGGAATAGAAATTGTACTATTGCGGATTTCTTAGACTTTATAGGAAATAACAATATATATATTTTTAAAGATTTATTTATTTATGCATACAAGCTGGGGTGCAGGCCAGAGGTATGGGGCGGTGAGAGGGTTCACCAGAGACAGAGTGAGAAGCAGAACGGGCAGATTTACAGAAATACACTGTTGAGGGGAGAAGCAGGTGAGACAGGAGAGGTCTGCTGCATTATGTAGGAATCTCCCCGGCCAGGCATTGAACTCACGCTGCAGCTGGCGACAGCTCCACAGCTCTGCACTTAAACCACTGAACCACCAGGGAGGCCCCAACAATATATTTTGAATACAGGTTGTGATAAATTTAAGTGGTGTACTCTAAACTATGAAGCAGCACTAAAATAATACAATGGAGTGTTATGACAATGAGCCAACAAGGAAAAAAAAGCTTTGAATAATAAAAATATTCAACTAAAAGAAAAGAAGGTCGAGGAAGGGGAGAAGAGAAGAAAGCTTAAATGGAACAAGCACCAAAAATGGCAAGATGATAGTTCCAATTTTAACCAGACCGATTTTAACATTAAATGTAAATAGTATCAAAATCATGATTGAGAGGCAAATATTGCCAAATTGAACAAAATAATACAAATTATATTAAAATATCTCATTTTAATATATAAACAAAATTAGTGAACTGGAAAAGGATTTAAAAAAGATATACCTAGATAACACTAATTAAATGAATGCCAGAGTGGTTATATTACTATCAGACAAGTAATTTTCAGCACAGATAATGAAAATAAGTGAGAAGAGGGCCATTTCATGAAGATAAAGAGGCCAAGTAAGCAAGTAGACAT
The DNA here is from genome assembly GCA_004024925.1 of Scalopus aquaticus. Lineage (NCBI taxonomy): Eukaryota > Metazoa > Chordata > Mammalia > Eulipotyphla > Talpidae > Scalopus > Scalopus aquaticus. Next base: position 149,331 of record PVIJ01001874.1, read on the forward strand.
ATAGTTCTAAACAGAGCTTCAAAATGCATGAGCCAAAAATTAATAAAATTAAAAGGACCAATTCATGAATCTAAAGTGGATTTTGGTATTTCGGTGGTGAGTGTGGTTTGATAACATCTGAAGCAATGTGAACCTATACCCCTAAATCAGTGATGTAAACCAACATTGCCTGATAATAATCCTGATAATAATCCTGATGTAAACCAACATTGCCTGATAAAAAAAATAATCCAACCATAAAAATAAAATATTATCAATAATTAATAAAACATATATACAGAAAATTACTTATGGCATATAAAACTTAATATTATCAATCAAATTGCCCTGATATTTATAGAACAATATGGCTGATATTAATATAAAATATGTACTTTGCAAGTATACATGCATCATTTACAAAAATAAAATATTTTGGTGTGTACTCAAATCTCAACATAGCTAAAATGATTAAAAATGCAAGGAATATTTTGTAATTACATGAGAGTGAACTAGAAATCAGTTACAGAAAGGTATCTATGCAAATGTTTAAAAGCTGAATAGCACACAGTTATGAAATAAAGAATAAATAAAAAATGAAATTACAAAGTAATATTAGCGGAAGAGAAAAACATTAACAATACAGAAAATTTTGAAACCGAAAGCTGATTCTTTGAAAATAATAAAATGGACACATACTGATAAGATGACATTTCCTCTTTATATAAAATGGTCAGAATATAAAAGAATTGATAGTGATGGAAAACAGGCCATTATTTGCCTAGGTTGAGGGGGTGTCAGGAGTGTGAGAAGAGGCATTTGAAAAGAATAAGAGGAGGCATTTTGTTGTGATGGACATGTTCATTATCTTAACTGCTGTGATAATTTCAAGGGTACAGATAGACATTAAAACTTACCAAATCCCATGTTTTAAAATATGCATTTCATTGCATGTCAATAATAATGAGATAACACTGTAAAAAGATACAGTTCTTTTAAACTAAGTTTTTGAATTAGGAGATTTGAAAGACTTACAAATCTAGGCATACACTGGAGTGGTAAGGCCATTTTTTTTACTTTAGAAATTTTAACATAACTAGGAAAGAGGGATAAAGGCTGTGCATAGACAAAATCCATGCTTCTGTTGTAATTCATTTTTTAAAAGGTATTTTAGAATAAATGGTACAGTGCCTTATCTCCTTTCTGACTTAAAATTAATAATACATGAGAGAAAACTAAATGCTTGTCTCTTCGAATGTTTTATTAACTTCTTAGGATCAGCTACCATACAATATTTATTTGATTGCTTACACTGCGGGCCAAACAGGTGATATTTGTTTTGTAGTTTATGGGTTAATAAATGGATACAGAAGAAACTGTAAACCCAATATACAAAATTGTTTTTTTTACTTCTTTATAGTATTTATATGCTACTGTATAGAATTTATACAAACTATAACACAATTCAAAATAAAATACCAGGGACTCCCTGGTGGCGCAAGGGGTTAAGTCTCAGCACAGTATCAAGCTATCACCAGCCACTGTTGCCTGAGTTCGATCCCCAGCCAGGGAATTCCCATAAGGCACTGCCAACCTCTCCAATCTTGCCTGTTCTCCCCTCAACAGTGTTTTCAGTCAATCTGCCTGTTCTGCTCCCCACTCTGTCTCTGTTAAATCCTCTCACCCTCCATAACTTTGACCTGCACCCCAGTTCTTGTATGCATAAATAAATAAAATCTTTTTTAAAATAATATAAAACACCCACTTACAGATATACCTTTCCATTCTTAAAAAGCTTTAAGATGATACAAATATATGTCCTACAAATTCTGAAATGAAGCAGGAATAGGGACTAGGGACATTTGAAGTTGCACAGACTGATGTGAAGGAATTAATGTCCACACAGGGATGGATTTTGATGTCCACACGGTAAGGACTCCAAAAAGTCCTTGCATTTGTGTGTAACTCTTAGCTGCCTCCTCTCTAGATCACTGTCAGTCTTCATCTGTTCTTGCCTTTTGCTTTTCTAAGGAGTTTTTGAGCAGAAAGAGCTAGTGTTTCAACTCAAGCTGTGTGTTCTTTACTAGTTGAACTTTGGAACAAGAGCCAGCAAAAAAGCTGAAGTCAGGTACTGCAAGCCAACTCCTTAAATCATATAGATATAAAATATTCCAGAGATCATAGCAGTTCAAACTACACATAGCAGTAACTCACCAAGTCAGGTTTTTAATTACCTTGAAAACTTGAATCAACACTGAATGCTATCAAAAGCAAAATGAATGTCCATTAATCACAGAATATTTTAATCACATGACATCTTTCAACCCAGAAAAGTTCACAACCTCTGAGTCTGTTTCTCATCACACTTAACCTGAGGAAATAGAATAGCAAGTAGCTTTGAAGAGACTGAGTGGGAGAAGGTTGAGTGTTAAATTTAGACAGTTATACATTTGTTGTAGATTACAAGTGTTTTCTCTTATTTGGGTTCACTTCTAGAGATGTTGTATTATCTTTCCTGTGGTGATAAAAACATTGAAAATAATCATCTATGTGTCTAATAACATACAGGGCTCAATATGACTCGTACGAGGAATTTCTAATAGACAGCAAATTGAGAAGTCACCATTGAAAAAATGTGATAGTTTATGTAAAGAAAGATTCATGAATGTTTATGATGACAAAATAGTTTATTAATGTCTGAAAAATAGAATTATGGGAAAATTATTGTAACTTCATATGATAACAATAATTTTTTTTAAATCTTTTTTTTTAAGATTTATTTTTTATTTATACAAACAAGTTGGGGTACAGGCCAGAGGCATGGGGCGGTGAGAGGGTTCACCAGAGACAGAGCGGGGAGCAGAACAGGCAGATCAGAAATACACTGCTGAGGGGAGCAGCGGGCAAGGCAGGAGAGGTCTGCCGAGCCATGTGGGATTCTCCCCGACTGGGCATGGAACTCGCATCGGCGCTGCCGACAGCTCCACAGCGCAGAGCTCAACTGCTGTGACACTGGGGAGGCCCAACAATAATTTTCTAAGTATGCCCTCTGGACTCTTGTGCTCTTATACATATGTTCTAAGCCTTCTGCAGATAATGAAGTATTTCCTTCCAAAGAATAAAATTCTTTAAGAAATATATAGAATGATTTTATCCCTTATTTAATTGACAGTTCTTTTAAATTTCCATTATAAAAAAATAAAAAATAAATCCTCTACCACAGTTTAAAAGTGTTCTTTTAGAAAAAAGATGTATGTGATTTTTTTGGGGGGAGGTAAGGGTATTTGTTTTTTATAAATAGAATGAGTTTTAAAATAAATTGCGTGCTTGTTAAATTGTCTCCAAGATGATAATTAGCCAATTCTTCTTTAACTTCCTTGTTCTGAGAGAGATGTCTAATAAATTGTTTCTTACCTGAAAGCATGGGTGAGATTATGACTCTATAGTAAATTCAGGATTGAAACAGAAGATTGACTATTCAGTGATTCTGAAATATAGAATATTTACTGTGTTCTGGATCCATACTAATGCTATCATTGGTTTGGTGTCTGTTTTCTAGTAGATTTCAGTCTGTAGAGAGAGAGAGATGTGTAAATAAATACAATGGTGACGTTCTCTGGCCAATCATTCAGGCGTGATGAAATGTTCTATATTTTAAGTTAAACAATTTATTTTTTATTTCAATTTCTCATTCCTCTACAGAGATGATAACTTCGTAGTGCTGTCTGGCCCTGCCCATAAACTTCAGCTTTACCTGGACTTCACTCTTTCCTTGGTAACTTACACATTCCCCAGATGTTTGGGAGGAAGTGAGCGCATCAGGTTCTCTATATCTCATTCATCTATTCCATTCTGGTGTGAGAATGTTTCCACTCAGATATTATACAATTGTCACTTTTTCCTGTTTTCCAGGTTCCATTTGATAGAGCAATTTTCTCTGCTTATTACATATTCTTCTTAGGGACACTCAGTGTTTGGTTTATGATACTCGAAAAACAGAAAGCTTAGCTGTTACTGGGAGGAATGAAGGTAAAGGTTCAGGGCCAGGAAGGTAAAGTAAATATCAGGGAAAGTAAGTAACTATTGGCTAATTTTTAAACAACATATTATACTAATAAAAGGAAATGTAATCCAGTGAATAAGAATTTATGAACAGGGACCTACTGGGTGGCGCAACGGGTTAAGCTCAGCGCTGTGGAGCTGTGAATGGCTGCAATGCGAGTCCAATGCACAGCCCAGCCTGGGAGATTCCCACATGGCCAGCAGACCTCTCCTGTCTCGCCCACTGCTCCCCTCAGCAGTGTATTTCGGTTGATCTACCTGTTCTGTTCCCCACTCTGTCTCTGGTGAACCCTCTCACCACCTCACACCTCTGGCCTGCACTCCAGCTTGTATGCAAAAATAAATAAATCTTAAAAAAAAATAATGAACAAAAATGGTCAGCACAACAGCATCCGCAGGACTGGGGTTAGGGGGTGGGTGGGAAGGAGTACTCAGAGGAGGCTTCTGAGCTCACTGGTGTCTACTGATTTTGTGACTTCTCCTCAAGCTTTATACCTCTGGTTTGATGCCCCTGCATCCTACAAGCTTGCCCAAACTTTTCAAGAAAGATTATTCTTTAAAAGAAAGTCTTACTAATTATATTATTAACCTGCATATTTAATATAGAAAATCCAAATTACCAATACTATTTTTTTGAAAAATGTTCTCATGTATTATTCCAATGATGAGATAAAGAAGATAGGATTTGTAATTAGGTACATACATATGGTTAGTTGAGGTTTTAACTAAATGTTGTTTAGTAACATAAGTTCATAAATTTCTGAGATTCAACTTTTCACCTATAAAATCTAGATAAGTATAAAAAATGATAGGGTAGTTTTTAGAAGTTCATCTAAAAACTTAATACATTACCTATCAAAATACTAAAAATGGTAATTTTGGATAGCAATTAGCACATGAAAAATAATGCCCCCCTAATCAGAAGATACTCCACAGATGTGAACCACTTTGGCTATTATGAATTTTTAAAGCAACTACAATCAATCAAATGATTTTATGGTCTCATATAATGAAAAAACAAAACAAAACTGGAGAGGATCCAAATTGCTCACCTTTAGCATTAATTCTAATAATTAATAGACTTTTTCCATACCTTAGAGTAATCCAAAACTTTAAGTGCAGAATGAATTAGCTATTTTTCACTTTCAGAAAGTTGACATTTAGCCTTTTAGCTGAATGATCAGTAAAAATGTATTTATGATGAATTTAGAGAGAAACATAATATATTTCCTTTTCTGAACGATATATAAATCCTCAAAATTTCTGATCTTACTACTCAAAATCATATTAATACTCAAAAATCATATTAATCATACATATATTCAATGTAAATATACTAATCATACATAGTTGCTCAAAAAATCATAAAAATCATACATATACTATTCATTTAGTAACAAAATACAAACATTACTTTGTGAATTTTCCACTTTAAAAATTTGTTTCTATTCCACAATTAATTAATGAAAACAGGCAAAAATGCCAATATTTTTGACTTCGTATATCAAATTCCATAATTATTTTGACCAGTTGTAGTATAAAACTTCAAACCATGACCTTACCACAGAGGGCTACATTTTATGTGTGGGTCTGCTAATTCTAAGCAGCCTGACTAACCAACATTTAGTTACCTGCAAGCTCTCCTTCCCTTCCCAAGGTCAAGTACTGCCGGTCAATCAGCTTTAGGATCCCAGCCCTACAAGGTGCCTTTCATCTTCTAAGCAGATCACTTTGGGGAAGGGAATGCATCACAAAGTATGAACAGGAACGCATGGAGGGCTGAGAACTGATGCAGGACAGAGGACCCCAGAAGCTGATCTATGGAACGCCTTGTTGATAGGATTGAATCTTTGGCTGGGGAATTTAAGGCTTGACCTCAATGAGTCATGGACCAGAGAAGATAATCTTGGAGAGCGATCCACAGCCCTGATGCTATAGATAATAGGTTACACCTTTTATCTACTTTCACTCTTCTTTTTCCCTCTTTATGCTTATACTGATGTAATCCCACTGCCCACTTATGATGTATAAAAGACCCACCAAAATTAAATAAACGAGAGACTTGCGCCAGGATGAGTGACTGTTCCTGCCTCATCATACGCCGACGCCTCCCCTCCTTTTGGGAGCCCCAATCTGGCTAGAGCTGGACTTCGGCAATTTTATTTCAAATTAAATGCTTTATAATTAATGGTGCCATAGATCTTGGAAGAAGATGAGAGTAATCTAAAAAGTTTTGTACTAGACACATTAAAGCTTGAGACTCATAGATCTAGAAATAAGAAAGTGATGACTGTTGATATGTTTCTTCCTTTAAAGGATCCAAATATTCGTGATGGATGACATGTCTTTCAAAATACTCTCAACTCAAACTTTCATCTTTATGTTCTCTTTTTTTATGAATGAGAAATTGAACTTGACCATCCTCCAATCATGACAATTTCTTACGACCTTAGTTTCCCTGGTCAAATGCCATTAAAATCTATTTAAAATTATGATCAATTTTCTGGCTGAATGAAGGGAACTTGAAAAACACAAACTACTAATATTAAAGGTTTATATTTTGGGAGACCATGCTATTTGCAATTGTTTTCCAGTTATACTTTAGTTACTGATGCTTCATGTTTAGTTTTCATGTCTGCTCTAATCTGATTTTTTTCCTGAAAGGTTGCCTTTATTGATATTCGTTCGTGCCTAAATGTTGACAAATCCATGAACCTAGGTGCCAGTGCTCAGCGATTATATTTGATATTTCTTGAACATTGATTATGCATTCTTTAAATACATACTTATTTATTTTTTTATTTGGATGTTACATCTCCACACTCCAAGCTTTCTCTAGATTTCTGATCATTCCATAAATCAGTTTTCTTTGTAGGAATCCTCCTCTTTGTGTACAATCGTTCAATGTTTTATTGTTTCAGAACTTAGAGCTTGAATATCTTTCTGCCCCTTTTTACTCATTTTTCTTAGATTGTTTAACTTTAAAAATGTCAATGAATTTTAATTCTAATCTTCTGCTTGGACATCTGGATTCAACTGTCTACCTGCTTGATATTCTTATTTAGATGTTAGCAGGTTTCTTAATCTATGCAGTTAGCTTATATTTTGATATTTGCACTCTTTACTGTTTTTTTTTTTAAGTATTTTCATTTTTTGAAAGTGACACTACTGAGGATATTTTTATCCCTTTCACTGTTACTTTCCCAGATCAAACCATCGAATATCATCTTTTACTTTGATTATGTAATAGTCTTTTAATTAGTTTCTTGATTATGTAATAGTCTCTTAATTTGTCTTCCTTTTTCTTTTTTTTTTTTTAAGATTTCTTAATTTATTGCATAAAAGACCTGGGGTATAGGCCAGAGGTTTGAGGATTCACCAGAGACAGAGTGGGGAGCAAAACAGACAGACTTACTAAAATACACCACTGAGGGGAACAATGGAGAGACAGGAGAGGTCTGCTGCGCCATGTGGGAAGCTCCCTGGCTGGGAATTGAACTCACACCATAGCAGTGAAAAGTGTTGAGATTTAACTCCTAGGCCACCAGGGAGGTCCAATTAATTTGTCTTTCTTATGCCACTTACGTTCCTACCCATAATTCACTTTTTCATAAATTAATACAACTCAGTGTGACCATTTTAATACAAGATTGATTTCTAAAGCTCTTAAATTAGCTCAATTTCTTTCCATGAAGGACTCTCTTCATTTCTTTCTGCTCCACTCAAGCGCCAACCTTTGTTTTTCTTTGGCTCACTCTTTTAACACTCTGCCTCTTTTCTGTACCTAAAACATGCTTAGCATGTCTGTAGCTCTTCATTAAAATCTCTGTCTCTAGAAAAATAGCATAAGCCTCACCTACATACCTCATCTTGTCTCTGCTCAAATATCATCTAATTCCCTCATTACCTTGCCCCAAATTGTCCCTTATATTTATGCTCTGCTCACAGCTCAGTTTTTCTGAGTGCTACTTATCACCACTTGACATCACATTATTTACATATTTTTTTGACTTTTTGTATTTTTTATTGTCTCTTCCTTACTAAAATGTAAGTGCCGAGGGCCTCCCTGGTGGCACAAGAGGTTAAGTCTCAGCCTATGAAGTTATCCACAGCCACTGCAGCACCAGTTCAATCCCTAGCCAGGGAGATTCCCACATGGCCCAGTAGATTTCTCCTGTCTCGCCAGGTGCTCCCCTCAGCAGTGTATCTCAGTCAATTTTCTGTTCTGCTCCCCACTCTGACTCTGGTGAATCCTCTCCCCTACCCACACCTCTGGCCTACAACCAGCTCTTGTATGTATAAAACAATAAATCTTTAAAAAATTAAAAAAATAATAAGATAAATAAATAAAATGTAAGTGTCTTGAAGAAAAATGTCTGCACCACACACCCTTTGAAGAGTAATGGCCAATGATGACTGACTGAATGAATGAATGAATGAATGAGTGAATGCACAATGCTCACCACTCTTGCATCATTTTTCCTTTTACCTAGTTTTTTTGTGTTAACTATACCTTTTGAAGCCTAGTCTTAGTCTACTCTTACATCTTGAAAATCAGGCATCCTAAAGATGTGGCACAACCTTTCATCGCCCGAATCATTTTTATGTGACTTACAATAAATAACACTCCTACTGCTATAAAAACAACAATATGAGTGCCATGTTAATAGAATGACTATTTCAATGTGTCCACTTTAGCAGGAATGGTCACCGCACATTTATTGTCTTAAAATAGCATGGTCACTATGTAAACAAAAACTTTAATGTGATAATGTAGATGGATGGAACTTTTGAAATAGTTAAGATTTTTAAAATTTAGTTATTTTCCAAGAGCACTAAGGAGCGTTTTCCAAATGTTAAATAAAAATTACTAAATGCAAGGATCTAAATAAAACAAATAGTGTATGAGTCTGGCCTGTTTTCAAGGATGTTTATGCCTTTGGCATAAATGAACTGATGTAGAATATGTTTATCACGTTACTAGCACAGAGTATTTCAATATTAAGTAAGAAAAATTACTGAAAGTTAATGATCTACAGGACATTAAGTGTCTTATGAATGGAATTTACCTGGAGAAATATGATATTTGGTTAGCGCTCTGTGAAACTGACATTAGAGAGATTAACAAGATAGTTTCTAGACATCATTATCAAAACGATAGAGGAATTAAACAAATCAAATGAAATCTCTGGTGTTTTGAAGTTCCAGGAAGCAGAAACAAACATAAAGATTTCTTATACAATCTTCTTTGAATGTTAGGTGATAAGATATCTATTCCTAGGAAGAAAATTTTCAGATCTTCATCCATTCTTCAGAAGTCAGCAACATAGATGCTTCCAAACCTACTCTAGTTGAAATTCTGGACTTCACACTTCTTTAACTCAACTGCCAGGAGTTAAGGTCACAGCTTGTACAATGGAAAGTGCCTGAAAAAGTATATGCTCAACTTGATCTCTTGACTTCTTGTATTAATGTGCAAAGGGGCAAAGAATATTCCAAAGCTACCGTGTGCACTTGAGATCACCTACATGACCACCCACTCTTTTTTTCTGTCCAGTTACAACTTTATTATATTCACAGCTACAAATCTTTAAGTAAATGACTTCATCAAGATGGTTTTGACATACCAGAAACCATATTGTGGCCATGCAATCTTCCTGCATAAATTTCCTGAAAATTGTTTTTCTTTCCTTCGCATGTTTCATCTTTCCTAAATGATTCAAGAATAAATAGTCTGTCCTAATTTTAATCTAATTATTATGGGGGCAAAGTAGGCACAATTTTGCATGCTCATTAGGAAACATTGCATTTCTAAAATGTACAAGAGTTTGCACAGAGCTAAGAATGGAATCTTCTGACGACCTTCTGTTAAGTGATATAGAATAAGGAAATCCTAGTATTTTAATGTTAGCAAGGACCATAAGGCTACTCCAGGCTGAAGCCATAGAGTACTATACAGAAGTAGATGCCTTTTATAGCATCTGCCTTTTGACCATAGTGGCTGAGAAACTATATACCTATGTTAAATTTTAAATGTTTCCAGGTTTTTAAAATCAAATATTTCTTTTAAATATGCCATTGCAAACATATCCAGACATGAGGCACATTTATTTTCATGTAGTGAAGAATTCATTTCTCAGTGATCTGATGTGCCTTTTATTTGAGGAAACTCATCAAGGAACTACTCCTTTCTTTGCACAGTGCAGTTTGCTTGGTACAACCAGCCAGCTTTCCCTGGCTGATCATACTAATTTCTTCCTAGCTACCCTTGGAAGCCTTTGATATTATAGAGCCACACAAACTGGTGCCATAGCGAAAATCTTTGTGATTCTCTAATATAAAATAAAACGGTTTTCCCAGAAGTGGATTTTAAAATCCCTTTAGACATTTTTTGATTTTCTAATTCTATAGTCATCATTTTGCCCATGATTTATATGTGATGTACTTCAATAGAAGTTTTATGAGTGATTTTTAACACCTGTACCCTCATAACTTAAGCCCTTTTCCTGATTATTATTGAATTTCAATTATTTCTTTTTGATTGCCAATGTTTTAGATTGGTTTCAACTGATTCATTTTGATTCTTGTCCAGCTTACTTTTTAGATTTCTTTAAGATTTATATTTATTTATTTATGCATAGAAGAACTGGGGTGTAAGTCAGAAGTGTAGGATGTGTGTGAGAGGATTCACCAGAGACAGAGTGGGGAGCAGAACAGGTGGATCTACCAATATACACTGCAAAGGGGAGCAGCGGGAGAGACAGGAGAGGTCTGCTTTGCCATGTTGGTTAGCTCCCTGGTGGGGGATAGAACTCATACTGCAGTGGCTGGCAGTAGCTTGACAGAAACTAAGACTAACCCCTGTGCCACCCACGGAGGCCCAGGTTTACTTTGTTTTTAAAATAATTATGTATTGCTGCTTACTATGTAAAGCATGCCATGATTGTTGCTGGCAATAGGATAGTGGATATTGTACATATATTTAGTATCGTCCATTTCTATTGTAGTTGAGACAAACACTAAAAATAATGAGTTTGTTTATTTAAATACAACTACTTTAAAAAATGACAAGGGAAAACCCATTTTATAAGTTCTAATTTAAATAATGGTCTATGTTGCTTGTCATGGCCACAGAAGACCACTGTGGCTCACTAAGCACAATAGAATTAATATTACTAATCTCTTTAAAATTCATTATCTTAAAACTTTTCTTAAAATAAATGAAGTTGTTTACTGAGGTGTACATATATATTTACATGTAATAAAACATATAATGGATAACATTTTATGCAGTGATTTTTCACTTTAATGGACTCTTTGTGTCAATCAAAAGTAATAATTTATTGCTTAGTGCTTTGCTGCTGAAGAAGACAACCATAACAAAATGGTTGGAAAAGATGCTAACACTTACTGACTAGTGGCGTTACGTTGAAATTAATGGAACATCAATACACATTAAACTAATTCCACCTTACCAATTTTTGTTTATTTGTTTGCTTCTGTTGCTTTGGATGCTTTCATTGTTTTCAATGCATCTGTAATTTCTGTAGGCATTAAAGTGAATATTGGAAGATCTTATTTAATTTCTTCTGTAAATGACACATCAAAAACAAAAAAACACATGTTCTCTGACATTATCAAAAAGTTTCATCAGTGGAGAAATTGCATTAATTTTTATTGACTCTGACCTATTGAGCCCTTGACACTGAAGATCGATCTACCGCTTAGATATTAGGTAACTTTTAAAATGCAAATAAAGTAAAATACATATAAAGACTCTCATTTTAATGACATGTAGCATTCAAGAAATAAGTTCTAGTTTGAAACTTTGTAACCACAACTTAAAATAAAACTCTTCAACAGAATTTTTAAAAGAATTGAAAGTGTATTGATAATTCAAGATAATTTCATAGAGAAAAGAAAAAGAAAAACAGATACCAGAGTGCCTTCTGGCTATTTTCCAAATTTCTGTTATTTTTATTTTAATTTTATATGTTTTTAAAGATTTATTTATTTATGCATACAAGCTGGAGTAGAGGCCAGAGGCGTGGGGCGGCGAGAGGGCTCACCAGAGACAGAGTGTGGAGCAGAACAGGCAGATCGACCGAAATACGCTGCTAAGGGGAGCAGCAGGTGAGGCAGGAGAGGTTTGTTGCGCCACGTGGGAATCTCCCCGGCCGGGCATCGAACTCGTGTCACTGCTGCCAACAGCTCCACAGCGCAGCGCTTAACTGCTGCACCACCAGGGAGGCTCTTTCTGTCACTTTTAAAATATATGTGGTGGAGACTGACCTCAGTGGTTGTGCCTGGCCTCTAATTTGAACTTTCTTTATTCAAACTTGTTGGGCATATAGAGGGCAAATAATAATTTGCCTTCCTTGTTTTTGTATGCATTTTTAACTTTGAACTAGAACAATAATTGTAATATTGTGTCTGATTTATTAAAATGAGTTTTATTAAAATTAGAACTGCTCCATTTAACCATAAAAAGGATTGAAGCAAGAAACAAGTTAATTTCATGTGTAATTGAAATATGTTTAAATTATCTTTCACTTGTAGTTATTGTGTTACCAATAAATTGGATTCATAAACTTTATAGGAAATAGTGCCTCATATGTATAAGTTTTGCATTATTTATTTATATAATTATAAAGATACATAACCAGCAACACTATCTCTTAAATAGTAGAGAACAAAATTACTAGAATTTTATAAATACAAACACTAGTTTTTAAGTATTATCATTTAGGAAATTATTATGGATGACATTTTAGAAGAGGGTGTGAGACATCTATTAACTGTGTGAGCTAGTTATTAAAAAATACAACTTTTACATCTGTAAATAGAGATAATAACACAGATCCTGAAGTTTTCCTTAATGATTATGTAAAATTATACACAGATAACAGTGAGGAGAGTATCTCATTTTCAGTGACTATTCAATAAATGGATATTACTTTTGAAAATCTCAAGAAAAAATTACTTAGATAAAGAATGACTATATTAGATGAGAATAAACATATCAAATTGGCTATGATCTCCTAATTCTGTAGTGCTTTCCATTATGAAGATTGAATTATATTATGCATCAGAATTGGGGAAGTAGAAAGTCAGAGATATAATGCATACTTAGAGTACATATGAAATTGCTGATGAAATAATTAGGGAAAGATGAAACAGCATAAAGTGTAAACTTTGACTTCCATTTCTGATGATATAGTATGCTAATGACCTGTAAGACTTCTGACACAGAAAACCTAACATATGGATGAAATTAGATATAAATAGCAATTGCTGGTTTATCTTAGTAAGAAAGCAAAGCAAATAAAGTAAGACAAAATATTAAAAAAAATACTGGCAGTCATAAGGAACAAAGACACACTGCTCATGGTTAAATGCAGGTATTTAAAAAAAATGTATAAAGTTCTGAGAAATACAAGCTCACAAAAAGAAATTATAAAACTCACAAAAGAAACAAGTTACATGAATTCAGAGTAAGAAAAAACCACAAATTCAGACTTCTGTGAACTGCAGATATTTGAATAACCAAATATAGGATATAAATGTGTTTGTTTAACATGCTTAAATAAAATTTTAAAAGTCATGTTAATGTGCATTTAGTACACTATTTTTATGAACTAAATTATATCTCTGTAAATTTTATATTTTGAAATCCTGAATTTTGCACCTTAAATATGACTCTATTTGAAGTTAGCACCTATAAAGGGATAATTAAGTTAAAATTTTGAGATCATTATTGTGGCCCTTGAGTCATTCTGAATGTGTCCTTAAAAGAAGAGGAAATCTGGACATGAAAAGAGACACCAGGGGTGTACAAATGTAGAAGGAGTCCCACAGGAAAACACAGCAAAAAAAACTGTTCATCTGTGAACCAAAAATGGGAGCCACAGAAGAAATTCTATCTGCCAACACCTTGACTTTAGATTTCCAGACTTAAAAACTGCAAGGAATAAATTCCCATTGTCTAAGTCATGCAGCTTGTGGTATTTTGTGGTAGTACCTGCAGCAAAACTATGAACAGATATACTAAAAAAAATTAAGCTTTCAATATGAAAAGCAAATAGTTGAAGTCAAATAATCAATTGATGACAATAGCACTTCAATAAGACAAGATATGCCAGAAGAGGAAAATAAACTATCAAGATTTATTTGAGAACCTCATTTATTTACACAGGTGGAGTTACTGTAGGCATAGGCAAACAGCTAAAGAAGTGGTTATATGGGGCATTGCCCAGAAGTAACCATCTCTTTGCTGGGTTGAGCCCGGTTCTCAACAGTTATCTAGATGTCTTAGTTTAGCAATTAACATACTCGAAATAGTTTGCCTCATCTATCACCTGACACACTGTGGATTAGTGGGGAAAGGGTAAACCAGTTTATAAATAGTTAACCTTAAAGAAGAAAAAGTAATTAGAATCCTATCCAAACCAAGTTCAATCAGTACAAAGATTGTGAAAACAGCTTAAACTGATGGATTCAGTGTTGTCATGGAGTAAATTATCATGGTCCTACTTCTGTGCTTTGCTCTCAACTCAGAGGTGTCTTTTTATTTATAAAGATTTATTTATTTATGCATACAAGAACTGGGGGGTAGCTAGAGGTGTGGGGTGCTGAGAGGATTCACCAGAGACAGAGTGGGGAACAGAACAGGCGGATCTACTGAAGTACACTGCTGAGGGGAGCAGCAGGAGAAACAGGAGAGGTCTGCTGTGCCATGTGGGAAGTTCCCTGGCTGCGTATCGAACTGGTGCTACAGTGGATAGCTTCATAGTGCTGAGACTTAAACCTTTGGGCCACCAGGGAGGCCCAGAATAGGTGTCTCTTTTAATGGGTCTGCTGGAAAGAGCATGGTGTTCTAATTGGTCAAGTGAGGGGCAACTTTGCAATTCACCTTTCCTGGAGAAGTTCTTTCTTTAATTTTCACAAAAGGTCCTAAAGTACTGAGAGTGCCGTTCGCTAGTCTACAGTTCTAGATGGTTAATGTCTGAGAGTACTTTAGTTTTTGATAATAAAATCTCATTGTTGACTCAAATTTTACTTAACATTCTCTAGAGCCCAAAATCATTTGCATGTATGTTCTTCCCTAGTCATTACCTACCACCTTATTTTAGTATTTGGCCTAGTCACAGGCCAAAGTGTATGTGCTTGGGTAGGTATTGTGAGGAGGAGGAGGAATAAAAGGAGGAGGAGGAGGAAGGGGAGGAGGGCGAGGAGGGGGAAGAGCATTGTGAAGTTATCCTGTGTTTGAAACCTGGATTTTCAATTCGAGAGAGAAATTGATCTTTTGAACTTTTGACTTCCATATCTATAAAACATGGATAATGGTATGATTTGTAGAACTGTGGTGAGGATTAAATGAGATCATTCAAGTAAACATTTGCAGTACAGTATTTCACACATGCATGTGTTTGATAAATGGTAACGTATATTTACATTGTTTGTCATTATTAAGTTTGTTATATCCTTCTCTTCATTTCCACTGGCAAACACAATCTTGTTTTCTGATTTTTTCATACATGGTCCCATGTGTTCAAGAGTTCAAAGTAGTTTTGATGAATTCATCTAAATTATTACATCAAGTTATGGAACAGTAAGAGTTCAGAAACCAGAGCTCATAATGCCCCAAAACACGTCTCATTAGTCACATTGAAAGTGGGTAGTCAACAAGTAATTGATATACTTGTTTTACTTGAATTCAGTAATATTTTAAACATTGTACTGAATGATTTTGAAGTACTGTCCCATCTAAAAAAAGTAGTTCTGATTAGCTGAAAAACTGGTTTAAAGAAACTTCTATATTGTTTTAGTAATAAATGAAGTATAGACATTTAGAAAAAAAATCTAAGCACATTAATAGAAAATAATATATAATATTCATGTGACTTCATACAAAAAAATGCTTATATCATGAATATAGTGTTAAATAACCATTTTAGCTGACTTTCCAGTACTTGAAGATATACTTTTTCATAGTGTTACATTTCCTCATTACATTCATTTGAAAGTCTGACAAAACCTGATTTTTTTTCTCCTCCATATTGGCAATTAGAATATATCAAAGGTATCGTGTTAATAAAGCATTCTTTAATTTTTAAATATTCAATGATAAAAATGAGCACATGTATAAGAACAATGTTTCCAAAAGGATATGCACCTGGGACTAATTTACTTTTTCACAGATCCCCTCAGATCTCAGCATTGGATTAAGCCCTGTGAGCTACCTCTGAATGCTGTAATTACAGTGAACTTTCTCTGAAAGTAATAAATACATAGAGAAAAACAAAAGTTCCAGAACACACAGAATGAGTGAATGTGTTGACTCTATCGACTGGATTTGAATTCTGTTAATCCTTTCAAAATTAGAGAAATACAGAAACTGATATCAAGCTGGGTCAATTTTATAAGAACATATTAAAAGCATATTAACATATTATTTAAGTAAAATTAAGTATGTCAAAGCAAAACTACAAACTTTTAACACAAGTGGCCAACAAGTTCTGTAAGAGAAGGATTTAGCAAAATTATGTGCCTTAAAGGATGTGGTTTCCCTTCAAGCAAGCAAAGTAATTGCAACAGGAAACCAAGCAATTGGTGAGTATGAAAACTAATAGCTTCTGTGAGTCTCAGAGTGGCAAATATCTAAACATGGAGTCAAGGGCATGGGTCCAGCCAGGAATTCATTGTTGTAGAAATTGACTTGTAGAAATTTACTTGCTATAAGTTGATCCAAACTTTTCTGAGTCACTGCAGTCACTCCTTCCCATTATGGCTTTCTTTATGCATTAGACACCTTTCTAGAATGACAGTGTATCAGTCATACTAAAAAGAAATTTAAAAATACAAAATTAAATAATATACAATATTACCCAATGAGATTATTTTTATTATTTCATATTTCTCTGGTAGCCTACCAGAGTGAAATTATAAATATTACTGAGAATATAATTTTATATACTAAAATGTTAAATCTAATTCATTTCCATGTTTATATGATCTGCTACCTATTATTTATCACATATTATTTTATTACAATGGCATATTTTGGTGTATGTATGTATAATAAAAATATCTGTAACAATGAAAAAATTATAAGATACACATATTCCTTCATATTTAAGTTTTTGGTGTAGAATCATTTGCCTTATTAGCTCAGGCACTGGCATAATAAATATATTTTTGGTAAAACATGACTTTCTTCTATCAAATTTTCTCTGGATTTTTAGTAAAAATATCACATATGGGGATCTTTGTGTATTTTTGTTGCAAACGGAATATTCAGATTTAAAACTATCTTACAAACTGATGTTGCTTCAATTAAATAAATAAATAAGGTGAAAAATACTAGAAAATCAGTTAACAACTTTAGTTAAGAGAGCAATTAATAATATGCCTACCACTGTGCAAGAAACTAGAGATACAAACTCAGATGAAGTTCTTGCTCTAATTGTGTTTATATTCTGGTGTTGCAGGCAGACCATAACCCCCAAAGGAAATGTGCTTCTCATTGTTCCAGACATAAGATGGAAATTAAACAGACTAATGAGGAGAAAGTGTTTTAAGGAGGATGAGAATAACACATCTAATTAGGGAGGAGTGTGCAGAGGCTTCCTGTGTGAGGCATGACTAATGGGAAGGAAAAAGAAGGACAAGAACATTCCATGGGAGAGAAGATAGCAAGAACCAGGTCTCACAACAGAGCAAGATCTTTTGTTTAAGGAATAGGAAGACCAGTGTGAGTGGAAAAGGATACCAGATTAGAGAGATGGTAAAAGTCTAGCACATGGAAGGCATTTTCAAGCAAGTAAAAGTCATTAACAAGGGTTAAGCAGGGAAGGAACAAGTTTATAATTTACTTTCTACAAAGCTCACACTATTGTGTGGGCAATGGGTGGTTTCAGATAAGGAAAAAAGAAATACCCATGGTGCCTAAATTGGAGCCCGCACAGATCTAATGTGAGAGAATGTTTTCTTGAGCTTGGGTCCAGGTACAGAGATTAGAGATGGAGAGAAGTGGGTGATTGGTTTAAAGTGTGCAGATAAATCCAGCTGAACTTCGTGGTAAAGTAGAATTATGTGTGAAAATAAAAGGAGTAGATACTAATGTGGTGATAATAAGCCTGGTTTTGCTTCCAAGAACCAAAGGATATTTTACCAATCACTAAGAAATTTTTTCAGAAAAGAGAGGGAGAAGGAGAGAGGAGGAGGAGAGAAAGAAAAAGAACAAGGAGAAGGAGAATGAGGAGGATGAGAAAGAGGAAGAGGAGAAGAGAGGAAGGAAGAAGGAAGGGAGAGAGGGAGGGTGGGATGGAAGGAAGGGAGGAAGGGAAGAAGGCGGGTATCAAAATAAACAAAAACTTCAACATTTTACTAGCCAAGTTCTGCTCATATTTTCCATGTTCTACACTTAAAAAAAAAAAGTTCACACCATTTTTGGCACCATGGATGTATCTGGAAATGATAATGCTGAATGAAATAAGTTAGAGGGAGAACTATAAATACAGGATGTTGTCACTAATAGGTGGACTATGAAGTAACTATACTAAGATTCAGACAAAAACATTCTTAAAAACTGACCCTTGAAAGCTGATTACAGAACTGAAGCCCCAAGGGGAGAAGGGTTGGGGGAGGGTTAAGAACAAAGAGGGAAGGAGGCACCATGGACTATGGTGGTGGACTTTGGGTGATTTGGTGGTGGAGCCCTGTGGTGGTGATACCTCATGGAGGTCTCCAAATATCACCTCAATTAAAATAATAAATTTAATAAGAAAATTAAAAAGTGTATTTAAAAAAAATCACCTTACTACCTCTTCTATCCTTTGCCAACTATTTGAAAGGTTTAACATATAAAAAGGTAAAACTTTTGCACTTTCATTAGACTCCCCAAGGAAAAGACATCTTTACAACGTGTTTGTGCATAACACATATTTAAATACACACACATATGAAACATAAACAATTTCATCTATCATTCCTATTTATAGTTCTCTGTCCTGCATCTTTGGAGATGAAACTTTATGGAGGATAGAGCTATAGCACAGAAAGAATAATTTACTGTTGTTATTCTCAGCAGAAATCCATTAATATGGGCTTGCTTAGTTATGGTAAATTTTTTTATCCGGAAATTATAGTCACCAACAGCTACTGCTCATCATTTGAGGTACCAAGAAAGAAATGTAAGAGGTAAGGTCAAGAAAATAAATGTGTTCTTTATTAGTTTAGTGGATTTTCTTTCTTTTTTTTTTAAGATTTATTTATTTATACATACAAGCTGGGGTACAGACCAGAGGTGTGGGGTGGCGAGAGGGTTCACCAGAGACAGAGCAGGGAACAGAACAGGCAGATCAGAAATACACTGCTGAGGGGAGCAGCGGGCGAGGCAGGAGAGGTCTGCTCCACCATGTGGGAATCTCCCCAGCCGGTCGTCGAACTCGCATCGCAGCTGCCGACAGCTCCACAGCACAGTGCTTAACCGCTGCACCACCAGGGAGGCCCTAGTTTAGTGGATTTTCTTTATGAAATTCAGCTTAATCTTTTACTGGACAAAACTAGATTATTTGGTTAATATAATTTTTCTTTGGCTATAAGTAGGTCTAGACATTATGTAAAAAGCAGTCTTAGTATTTTTCTCTTAGAACAGCAACCTCACCTTGGTCCTAAAGCTCAAATGTCCACATTGAATAAATGACTTATACATTATACGTGTCTTTTTTAATCTTTTAGGGGAAAATAAATAATAGGAATTATTGCAGTTATTTTATTCCATTAATGTCAAAATTAGAAAAAGGAATGAGTAGGCTAAAGAGAACTTAGATTAAGAAAATCTTAAAAATCAAAGAAGATTGCCAAATCTTTATAATCCTTTAGGATTATTCATATGTAAATATGTCATCACCCCAATACTGGCCTTACCCAGAAACCAGAATACTTGGAGCTTATATTGCTGTTCAAATCACTTATTTAGTTTTTATGGACTGTTTTGATCTTCCAAATTAATATACTGAAGATCAACATACAGATTTTGTAGTTATCTATAGTGAGTTAAATATATAATTTTTTTTCCTGCAGTAAGTTCTATTGTCTTCAGTGCAGCGTGCCCAGAAAATATGATAGGACTGAGTGGTGAGTTTCCAGTAGTAGGTGAATAGACAGAGAAAGGTAAAATGTGCTGAGAATAAAAGGTGCTAAACATTTATTAAAAGTGCTTTGTATCATTAATAATGTTAATGATAATAATCATTATCATATTAAACAGTCATTTTTTTCCCCATAGTTTCTTCCACTTGATAAAATATCATGGACTATCTTAAAATGTTAAAGTGGTTAAGCAAATTACAGAGGGAACTATTCTATTTCTTCCACATATGGGCTGGAAATCTAAGTCTAAAAATTATTCCAGATTAGTAAAGAAGCACAATTGTTTGTGACATGATTGTTGAATGACAGTTTCTGCTGGATGCTTTTGGAAAGGCAATGGCCACTTTTCCTCTGTAGGAAGATTCTGGTTGTGTTTGCGTGTAGGAACTTAAAATTTCAACTTACTTCCAAACTGAATTTCATCCCCCAAGCACTTGGAGTAGTCTTAAGTGTCCCACTATATTTTTTAAGATTTATTTACTTATACATACAAGCTGGGGTACAGGCCAGAGGCGTGGGGCAGAGAGAGGGTTCACAGAGAGAGGGTTCTCTGCCCAGAGAGGGCAGAGAGAGGAGCAGAACAGGCAGATCAGAAATACACTGCTGAGGGGAGCAGCGGGCGAGGCAGGAGAGGTCTGCCGCGCCATGTGTGATTCTCCCCCGGCTGGGCGACAAACTCACATCGCGGGCTGCTGACAGCTCCACAGCACAGCGCTCAACTGCTGCGCCACCAGGGAGGCCCCCCACTATTTTTGATGGAATTCCTGTGGAAGTTTCTTCTTGTGGCTTTGTGATCTGCATTGTTACTATGAGCTTTACTTCAATTCTACATGCTTGGGAGACTCAGGAAACCAGGAGAATATTTCAAAGTTATCATTGCCTTTGTTCTTCTATTTTTGTCTTTAAAAAGTGCTATAAAGTGTCTTCCAAAACTATTACCTGATGTGCACATGTATATGACCCCTAATTCTTTTCTCGGTAAATTGTAGCCTTAATTACACTTGAAAACCCCCACCAATTTATGGAAATTGATTTCTAATGTATTTTTCAAAAAAAGATTTTGGGATTCCTCCTCACATTTTTTAAAAGATTGTTATTATTTATGTATTTTACATTATTGTTTATTCCCCATAGGTTTCCCACCACCAATTCACCATTGAACCATCGCCATAGTCCCTTGTGCTCTTTACTCCCCTGTTTTGAGCCCTTACCCTCCCCCTCCCTCACTGAATGTCTCTTTCTTATTTGGTTCCCCTATATACCTGCTCTAAGTGAAACTGTTTGATATTTTTCATTTTCCTTCTGGCTTACTTAGTTGAGCATGATCCCTTCTAGCTCCATCTATGTTGCTGCGAATTTATTGTGTTCATCTTTTTTGATTGCTGAATAGTATTCCAGTGTGTATATGTACCACATCTTCTTGATCCAGACATCTATTTTTGGGCATCTGGGTTGTTTCCATGTCGCCACACTTTTAAAAGAGGCTGCGATCTTAGCATCTTTCTGTGTGCCTGTTTTAGAGTGATTGTGTACTGGTTATTGACTACGACAAAACAAATTACCCTAACTGTTAGTTGCTGAAAACAATAAATATTTATTTCTCATATGTTCTATGGCTCAGATATGCCATGGGTGATTCTGGCACAGGTTCTCTCGTGCTGTTGCAATCAAGCTGTCAGCTTGCGCTGCCATCTTCTGAAGGTTCAACGAAGACTGGATGATTCGCATTCAAAATGGCACTCATATATGGCTGTGGCTGGAAGCCTGTATTTTGCTGGCTATTGGCAGTCAGCTGTTTGCTGTGCCACCTGGTCCCCTCCTTAGGGCTGCTTGGGGGTCCACATGAATGACAGCTGACTTCCTCCAGAGGGCATGATCTAGCAGACAGAACAGGAAAAGGCAATGTCTTCCATGAATTAATTTCACAAATCTCACATACAATCACCTCCACCATATTCTACCCTCTAGAAAGGAGTCATTAAGTATAGTTCTTCTGTTCGTTCAAGGGGAAGGCGATCTGGCTCCACCTTTACAAGGGGAGAGAATCTAATAGTTTGTTGGCCAATTTGGAAACTACTATACAATCAAAAGAGCTGACCCTCCCTTGGAATTGCTTTGTGGAATATTACTGGAGCCTGGAGGAGCTCCTTCCCTCTTAACATTCAAAGTAGAGCATTTATATACCATGGCACCAATTTTAAATGCATGCGATTTATAAAATGTATGAATTTAACAGAAGCCCTGTGCAAGATTCTGTACAGAAATAAAGTTTGCGTATATAACACTTTAATGTGTAGTGTTTCCAGCCCCATAAGACATAGTTCAAAAAGTATGTGTCTTATTGTCAAAGACGGAAACTTAAATATATGCAGCTTCTTTCTTAGCTGGGAGGCTTTAGGAAGATTACATAATGCCTTTCTATGCCAGTTGCTTCATTTTCTTAAATGAATTATCACAAGAACCCTGAGAGGTGTGTAATATTAGCCCCATTTCATCAAAGACAAAATTGAAGCTCAGCATTGATGTAACTAGAATGTGGCAGAGTCAATATTACAATGCAAGTTCTATTGACTGATGCCCAAAGTGCTTTGCTGTCACCTGTTCCTTATAGGAAAGAGAGACAATTTATAAATTACTTAATGATAGAGCATATGTGAAAGAGTTTAGCATTTTATTTTTAATAAAGTTGTCATCCAGGCAAAATAGTCTTATTTAAACAAATTATTGCACAGTCATAATACAAGTGTTTCCTATTGAGACACAATAATTGCTTGTGTTAATCAACAGAATTGTAAATATCATCAGCGTTTAAAGACGTTCTTTAACTTAAAAACTTTCAGTTAGATTAAGCAACTAAATAATCTGCTACATTGCAATTATCCAACCCTGCATTTGCCTTGCTCTGTAATTTCTTATCAAAGGTGGAAGCAGGAGTAGGGGATTGTGATTCACAGCTTTTAGTTCTAGGGACACACTACAAACAGATGTCAAATCATAGTGCTCTTGCAGAGTTTATTCTTGCCTTCTTTCTTCAAAACCTAGATTTACCCACTATCTTGATTGTGCTGTAGACAGGAAAAGGGATATAGAAAAGGTGCCCTTTTATCTATATTTCCTATAATTATTTACTCTCTCCTGCTCTAGACCAAGTATTGAGTACTATTGTTAAATAGGTTTAAATAAAGCCAATTAAATCAAGGCATATTCTTTAAGCTTAGAAGGATGGCTGAAAATTCAAAAATGTTGGTTCTGCTTTTCTCAAATCTATGCATCCTGATTGAAGTCTGAGTTGTAGAATCAAATGTGTCATTGTAAGGGGCACTGATCAAATAAAATCTAAGCATCGCACCATTCCATGGATGCTGGCCTGTCTCCTTCAATCAGTAGTTAGTTTACATTGAAGTTTACAGAGTTACAGAACTATGAGAGTCTAATCTGACTAATTTATTACATGACAACATACAGAGACTGAGAAAGTGATCAATTTCAAATTCCCCCTTAATATGTAAGCAGGAGGTTGAGGAGTGAGCAAGTATGAATCACAAGGGAATAAATATCCTAGAAGATTTTAACAAATGTAAATTGCTATATAAATATTAAATAAATTACACAATATTTTTAGGTTCTGAAGCATTGAATCACTTTACAAAGGATGAAATGTCAAACTAAATAATGCATGTTTATACATATTTCTTCTCTGGACCATAATTACAACTTGAGCAACACTGTGTGCTTTAAGATTTTTATATCCAACACATATTCACTTTTGGCATTTACCCCATATGACCTTATTTTACTTGTTTCAAGCACCAACATCACTTTCCCAAGGAGCAATTTGAAGCTAAAAGTTTCTGTGGCAACTGGTCACTTGCTCTGCTTGGAGAAATTGTTACAGGAAGCAGAGGAATGAGAGGACCTTCCCAGAGGGTAGCAGTCCTGCAAAAACAGTGAGCCTTTCTGTTACTTCAACATGAGTGTGAAGAAGAAATTTGGTTGAACAGAAGCTCAGAGCAAACTCAGAGATTAAAAATTCATATATTGACAAACCATGTCTTAGGGAGGAATGTGGAAGAAGAAAAGAGCTTCCTTGGTGACTAAGGAATTTTAGGCCAATAGCAACACATTGAATATACAGGTAGTTATATCATCATCATCATCATCATCACCACCACCCTCATAATCAATGTTTTGTGTACTTACATTGCGGCTGGTCCTTTGCATAAATTATTTCATTTGAAAATTTCCCTCCCAGTGAAGTTGGTTTTCAGCCTTATCTTTATGGATAAGGAATTATCGCTGAGAGCAGGGACACTGTGAGATCGCTGACTGAAATCACACAGCAGTGAGTAAGGGTGGCTTCATGTAAAGTCATTTGGCTATCCTGGCTGCATCTTTGCTTTGCCCGTTTTAGACAGAGGGCTTTTCTGAATCCTTACAAGGCCGAGGCCCTTGAATGTCCTCCCAGGATTCGCCCCCTGGAGGACACAGACTTATCTCACTGGCACATCACTGAGGGCAAGGAAGACAGTTGATCACAAAGTTTTGGGCTTTGTTGCCCAAGCAAACTGAGAAACAGTCAAGGCTGGGAAGAAGTGGAGTGTTTGTGTCAATTATATCTAAATAACACCCATGATAGAACTAGGTCTCTGCCAGTGTTGGGAATGAATAGACTTCAGAGAACAAGGACTTCAGAATGAGAATGGTCTTCAGAGAACAACATGTTATCAGAAATATGATATGAGAAATGTGATCTAGTCTGAGGAAAGAGTTCAGATAGGCAAAATGAACATCATGAAGGTGAATTTAGGCAAATTTTCTGTCTTGCAAAGAAAATTATCATAGATATCCTTGGGGGCATACTGAAGAACTGGCCAGGATTAGTATTAGGATTCCAGAACATTCAAACACCCAAGAGGTCTAGAGAAGTCAGGCAACTCTGAGCAGGAAACAAAGTCAAAGACTGCTTCATTGTTAAAGCATCAGTCCACATGTGAGTCAATCACAGAATGTTTAACAGTCTGATGATCTCCTGTCACATAGGGGTTACCTGTAAAAAATTTCAAATTATGTGGTTTTAGAACAAAGTAAATAATATAAATATATTGTTGAGTTACAGTATGACATTTTCACTATACAATGTGTCTGTAAAATGGATTAGTATTGTAAAGCAGAGGGTCTGCCATACAATGAGCCCACCAAGATAATATCCCCATTTCAAGACTCTTAACCACACTCTTATAGTCTCTTTGCCATATAAGGTGATTTATTCATAGTTTGGGGGATTAAGGTGTGTTCATTTTTCAAGGAGTGTTGGAGTGTGAATATTATTCATGATCTCCCATGATCTACTCTGAACATGATGCTTAATCTTAATTTAGCTGTGCTCTGTGAATTTCACAAGTATAAGTGTTTAAAGCTTGTTCATGTGCCTTCTGTAGCAACCACTGTTTCCTCTGACTACATTGCTGTGAATGAGTGATAGGATTTGTTGTGACAGGAATCCTTTAGGAAAAGGTCAAATTAATCCGGTAAATCAATGTATTATGTCAACTCTTTGTTAACTATCAAAATATACTCTTAGGCTGAGAAATATGAACCTGAATGCATTTGCTCACTAGCATTTGATCATCTGAGTATCTTTTCAATTCTTCTACATCTTCCAAATCCATGCAAAACAATTATGTTAACTAAACTATGTAGCAAATAAGTAAAAATAATAATTTTAATGAAAAAGCCTTAGGAAAGGTCTTATATTCCTTAACCAAGTATCTTCTAATGCAGATATTCTATGTACTGATGTTATTCTTAGAGAAGCATTAGTATACTTGATTTTCACTATTTTCTTTCCTCTTCATTTACTGGATTAATGTAGATTCAAGTCTAGCATATGACAAGCATAATTATTTCTATTTTTTTTTTGTGGTTGTTTTAAACATGGGGATCTTAGCACAGATAACGTTTGTTGATTACATTTAGTGTTATGTTTTCTTAAAACAATATGAAATAATATATCTATGAGTATTTTCTGTGCAAATTTTTCAGACTGCCTTATAAGCATAAAGCTGTGTGAAAGTTTTTGAGAGATGTAGGTCTTCAAAAATATATTGAAATGGGGGCCTCCCTGGGACCTCCGGGGACCTCCCAGGGGTTAAGTCTCAGCACTATCAAGCTATTGCCAACCTCTGTGACCTAACTTGGATCCCCAGCCGGGGAGCTAGCACAGATGGCGCAGCAGACCTCTCCTGTCTCGCCCGCTGCTCCCCTCAGCAGTGTATTTCAGTCAATCTTCCTATTCTGCTCCTCACTCTGCATCTGGTGAATCCTCTCAGGCCCCACACCTCTGGCCTAGACCCCAGTTCTTGTATGCATAAATAAATAAAATAAATGTAAAAAAATACATTGAACTATCGTCACACACATTTTTCTACTCATGGAACAAAGTACCTTGAGGCAATAAGTCCATAAACATATTAGCAGGTCATGAATCACCAGTGAGAAGATAAGAGATGCAGGAGGAGATAATGGGGAAATGAGAAGATGGAGGAAAACCTCAATTTTGACCAACACTATTATGAGCTGTGTTATTTCAATAACATTAAAGGTGTTAAAGTTCACCTCTAAGTACATCTAAGTTCATCTTAGCAATAGAGGACACTACTTATTTGAGGACAGCATTATACACTGGAAGGGAAGTCAAGTGACTTGAAATCTCATGCAGCCAACACATATGACAGCAGACTGTCCTTTGTTCAGAAAAGTCATTCAATTTGAATTATTTTAGGCATAAAAAGCTAAAGGAGGAATTGAGTGCAGAATGGAAGAGCTTATTTTATTAAAAAAAAAGTCATAGTTTGAAGGAATATCAACATAAAAATAAAGTCATTGTGAAAGGCATATTAGGGCATGTTTTTTGCTATTAAAGAGGTTCACAGAATTCTCAAACTCAAGAGTTACTGGTCTAAGAAGTTTGAAGTAAAGCAGAGAGAGGTGTGTGGGTGATGGGTGGCCCTACAATCCTGCTTGACTGGTAGCACTAAATTCATGACATTCTTCCTCTGTTTTAAGAAAATAGGTATTGCTGTGGTGATATAACCAAGCAGTGCCTTTTGCTAACTGTAACAATCACTGCAACATCTCAGGGTCCAAATTCATTGTGCCTTAGTCCACTGTCTTGTTGCCTTTAGACAGGAGCTGTGTGAAATGGATAATTGTTGCAATTCTTCACACAATTCAGAAGGAACTCTCCTCTCAATAAACACTTTTGCAACAAAGAAGGGATTATTTTAAACCTGAGTTGAGTGCTTAAGGCAACTGACTGAGTAATTCGGATTTTTCAGGAAATTTCTAATTTCCTGCAAGATTTTATCCAATAATTCAAACATTATATATTATGTATATATTATATATTATATATACAATATATTATATATACATTATATATTATATATAATATTAATATATAATTTATATATTATTTATATATGAATAATATAATATTAATATATATTATACATTATATAATTTAAAATTATATGTTCCTATAATTTGTTGCTACCAAGTTGAACACAGCGTTGTCCTTACACATCTTACACATGATAAGCTTATGTTCTAGTTAGGAAAAAAAAATGTAATGAAGGTGATTTTCTAATTGTTCAATTAAGATTCATTCTTTAAGATTACAAACTTCTTGTAAATACATTTCCTGGAATAAGTTGTTTGTCCAACCACATGCCATAATTTTTGTCTAAAGAAGTAATTCCAGGGCCTCCCTGGTGGTCCAACGGGTTAAGTTAGCACTATGAAGCTGTCCAGAGCCTCTAAAGCACAAGTTCGATACCCGGCCAGGGAGATTCCCACATGGCTCAGCAGACCTCTCCTGTCTCATCCGCTGCTCCCTTCAGCAGTGTATTTCAGTTGATCTACCTGTTCTGATTCCTACTCTGTCTCTAGTGAATCTTCCCACCACCCCACACCTCTGGCCTACACCCCAGCTTGTATGCATAAATAAATAAATCTTTAAAAAACAGAAGTAATTCCTCTAATCAGATGATAAATACATATTATTTTGGAGTGAATAAAACTACTACACAATAATGTCAATTTTTTCATTTCCCAATATAAATTTCTTTGGATTTTTTGGATTTTAAGCCAACATGATTGAATTTTGAATACTCCATGTCCCCTCTAGTATCATTAACACTTTCTCTAGTTTCAGATATTAATCAAACAGAGGAACTAAAAAATTTAAAATCAAATTATACAGTGAACTTTAGAAAAGGATAAGTAACAATCCAAATTACAGATAATTATAAAAAAAAAAAAATCTACATTTCATTCTGTCTGTTGATTCAGCTTTAGTGCTTGGAAAGGAACCAAATTTTGGTGCAGTCTAAATAATGTTTTGCCACACTCTTACCAACTTAGAAAGCTAAGCTTCCACATTTATTTTTCTTGGGTTATGTATAAGTGTTTTCAAATTATGTTATTACTCATTGCTAATGAGCTAATTTTTCATTAGCACAGCTCCCCTTTCATAATCTCCCACTTACTCAGATATTATCCTGCTCAATTTTGTTTTCCAATAACAGTTACTAACAGCATATAATTAAATAGATCCTAGTTTATTATTTTTAATAAGGTCACTTGTACAGTCTTTGAACTGCTGGTTTTTTGACTGCTTTTAGAAAGTTAAGAGTTTGACCAATATGGATAATAATTTGTTACAAAAATATTTAAGCTATTCTTTTTTTTTTTTAAGATTTATTTATTTTTGCATACAAGCTGAGTGCAGGCCAGAGGTGTGGGGAAGTGAGAGGGTTCACCAGAGGCAGTAAGGGGAACAGAACAGGCAGATGGACCGAAATACACTGCTGAGGGGAGCAGTGGGCGAAACAGGAGAGGTCTGCTGCGCCATGTGGGAATCTCCCCCGCAGGGCATGGAACTCCCGCTGCCTACAGCTCCGCAGTGCTGTTCTTAACCCATTGCACCACCAGGGAGGGCCAAAACTATTTAAAGTTATTCTTTACCTTCCCACTGATATAAAAACTCAATGCTATATTATATCAAGTTTAGATATATGAGTGCTTTGGTTTCTGAGATATTGACTAATTTTTTTTAAGTCTCAGATATCAATTACTTACTCAGATATAACTTACACATTGTACAGTTCATCCACTGAAAATATAAAAATTCAAAAAATATTTAGTTTATTCACAGGGCTGTACAGCACTCACCATGATTTAATTAAGAACATTTTAATCTTTCCTGAAATAAATGATAATCCCATTAACAGTCACTCATCTTCCTATGCAATATCACCCCATTCTTTTGTCCTAGGAAATCAACAGTTTTCTTTCTCTATAATTTTCTCTCCTCCCTGTATTTCATAATAAAAAAAGAAGAGTTATGTAATATATGGTCATTTATGACAGACTTCTTTCACTTAGGATAACATATTCAAGGTTGATCCATGTCTGGCATTTGGCAGTATTTCACACATTTTAAGCCTCTGAATAGCAGTGATAATGGACATAATGTCTTTTATTTGTCCATTCATCCGTTTGTAGAGATTTGGCTTGTTTCCATTTTTTGGCTATCATGAATGATGCAACTATGGATACTCATGTACAAGTTTTTGTGTGGGCCTTGCTTTGGTATATGTAACTAGATGTAGAATTCTTGAGTTATTTGATAATTTTCTGTTTAACTTTTTGAAAAACTACCAAACTGTGTTTCCAATATGACCGTATCATTCAACATGCCCATAGGCAATGCATAATGGGTAGATTTCTCTAATTACTATAAATACATAATGTGATTTGTCATCAATAAGGACTGTTTCCCAAATTGTTCTTTTCCTAGTAACATCTGGGCTATTTTTGAAAGATTGTTGTCCAATGTAAGTTTTATTTTTTTAAAGATTTATTTTACTTTTGCATAAAAGCTGGGCTGCAGGCTAGAGGTGTGGGGTGGTGAGAGGGTTCACCAGGGACAGAGTAGGGAGGAGAACAGGCAGATCTACCGAAATACGCTGCTGAGGGGAGCAGCGGGAGAGACAGGAAAGGTCTGCTGCCCCAGTGGGAATCTCCCTGGCCGGGCATTGAACTTGCGCCACCACAGCTGCCGACAGCTCCACAGCACTATGCTTAACCTGTTGCGCCACCAGGGAGGCCCGGCCAATACAAGTCTTAGGATTAACTTCATGGTTCCATAGGAATTCCCAATGGGATTTTGTCTAGAATTGATTATTTACTATTTTGATAGGAAGGGCAATCATTATCATATTATGCTTTCAAATTCTTAAAGATACTTTATCTCTCATTGCACGTAAGTATGCTTTAATTACTACAAATAAAATTATATAACTGTATACATGGTTATTTTGCATCTTTTATGGGATACATTCCTAGTGTATTTTATTTTTACTTATTTTAAGTAATATATTTTACAGTCATTTGTCTATATATCTGAAAAGTTTTAAATAGCTTGTGTTGGGGGAGGTGTATGACTTCCCACTGAGGATTTCAGTTGGGATCAACTTTATCTTATTCACTGGTGCTATTTTCTATGTTTTTTTTTTTTAAAGATTTATTTTTTATTTATACATACAAGCTGGGGTACAGGCCAGAGGTGTGGGGCGGCGAGAGGGTTCACCAGAGACAGAGTGGGAGCAGAACAGGCAGATTAGAAATACATTGCTGGGGCCTCCCTGGTGGCTCAGCAGTTGAGCGCTGCGCTGTGGAGCTGTCTGCAGTGCACGATGCAAGTTCGATGCCCAGCCGGGGAGAATCCCACATGGTGTGGCAGACCTCTCCTGCCTTGCCCGCTGCTCCCCTCAGTAGTGTATTTCTGAGCTGCCTGTTCTGCTCCCCGCTCTGTCTCTGGTGAACCTTATCGCCACCCCACGCCTCTGGTCTGTACCCCAGCTTGTATGTGTAAATAAGTAAATCTTAAAAA